>APFE031094001.1:64591-76186 GCA_000404065.3 Pinus taeda | reverse complement strand
TTCCCCCTCGAAGAGGCTGAATTCTAAGGCATTGATCTATCTTTTCTATCTTTTCTTGAGCTGGTTTCATAACAGTGTCATAATGGCTATGATGTGTCCTTTTGATCTAAAGACTATGATATCAACAACATGAAGAATGGAAAATCATTAGGAAAAGCAATCAGAACCCACAATAATGTAAAGTTGTTTAACGATTCCAAGGTTAACCACTATTTAATAAAAACAAGTGAAGCATAGTTGTGGAAAAAGAGGCTTAGGCATATGAATTTTGACAATTTGATAAAATTTAGCAAGATGGGAGCTGTGAGAGGATTACCAAGACTATCAAGGCTCGATAACCCAATCTATAAGTCACATCAGTTTGGCAAAGAGACTTGGACTCATTTCAAGTCAAAATAGTTCTCCTCATCTAGACCTCTGGAGCTCATTCACACAGACATTTGTGGCCCAACTAGAGGAAAAAATTCAAAAAGAGAGGTATTTCATGTTACTCATTGATGATTTCACCATGGCCACTTGGATTTTTCTCTTAAAAGAAAAATTGGAAGCATTCAAGCATTTCAAGAAATTTAGAGCTCAAGAAAAAAATGAGAAATACTTAAAGATAAAATTATTAAGATCAGGCAAAGGAGGAGAGTACACCTCAAGAGAATTTGAGGAAGTCTTTGAAGAGAATGACATCAGGAGGTAGTACTTAGTGGCTAGAAGTCCACAACAATATGGAGTATTAGAGAGGAAGAACAAAAAAAATCCATGAAATGGCCAAAGCAATGTTGGATGAAGTAGGTGTGTCTCACATCTTCTGGGTAGAAGAAGCACATGAAGCAGTGCTTCTATCAAACATAACTCAACTCATCCCTAATAATAATAAAACTTCCCATGAGTTATGGAAGGTAATACTTGCATTAGTTAAATGGCTCAAGGTGTTTGGAACAAAGTCGTTCATCAAATGGAATCATAAGAATCTTGGAGATTTTGATTTACAAGTTGAAGAAGAAGTATTGCTTAGGTACTATGCTCAATGAAAGGATATAATTGTTACAACAAGCAGATGAAGAGGATTGAGGATTACATTGATGTGATAGTAGATGAAATAGGTTCACAACTAGAGTCCACTAAAAGGTATATAAACTTAGATGATGAAGAAAGCTCAGATATGAGGTCCGGGAATCTAGAGGAAATATTTTTAGACAATGAAGGTGGGGAAGCGGACAGAAGTTTAAGGCCAAAGACACCATCCAGGTATGTAAAAAACGAATATCTTAAGAGTAATATACTTGGATATCAAAGACAAGGTGTCCAAACAAAGAGAAAACTTGGTGGTAATAAAAGTTATGTAAGTTTGGGTCCATTGTCATAGATTGAACCCAAAAATCTTAGCTAAGCAAGTGAAGAGAAGTTTTAAGTAAAAGCGATGAATGAAGAACTTGAGCATATTAAAAAGACTAGAACTTGGGAGCTTTTTCCAAGGCCTAAAGAGAAAAGGGTTATTGGAACCAAATGGGTCTTCAAAATCAAGTTGAATGCATAGATTTAAGTTATCAAGGACAAATCCCATTTGGTTAGCAAAGGGTATGCCCAAATAAAAGGAGTAGATTTTAAGGAAACCTTTGCACCAATAACATGATTAGAAGCCATAATAATCTTTCTTTCTCTTACCTCCCATAAAAATATCAAGGTGTATCAGATGGATGTGAAGTCTTCATTTCTCAATCAAAATTTGGAAGAAGAAGTTTACATTGAGTAGGCATAAGGATTTATACTCACCTCAGATGAAGGATTCATATGAAAACTAAAGAAGGCCCTATATGGACTAAAATATCCTCCCAGAGCTTGGTATGAAAGGTTGGATATATACCATAAGAAACAATGGTTTAAGAAAGGTATAGTTAACAAAACGTTATATGTCAAGTATTAAGGAAACCATCTAGTAATTGTAGTTGTGTATATGGATTACATAATATTTCGTAGTGATATGGAACAATTGAGGCATCAATTTGTGAAATATATGTAAAAATAATTCAAAATTTCCATGATCAAAGAGCTGTCATTCTTCCTAGGTTTGCAATTGGGTAGTAGTCACAAGGAGTGTTTATATGCCAATGCAAATATCTCAAGGAAACTGTTAATAGATTTGGGTTGGAAGATTTCAAGCCATTAAGCACAACTATGACTATAGGCTACAAGCCATGCAAAGAATATGAGACTCCACCAATAAATCAGATTGAATATAGATCAATGATAAGAATCTTGTTGTATCTTACAATTTCAAGGCCACGCATCATGCAAGGAGTGGGTCCTCTGGCAAGATTTCACACTTCCCCACGTGAAATCCATGTCGTGGTCGTCAAAATAATTTTCAAATATCTTCAAGGAAGAACAAAAAATGGACTATGGCAAGCTGAGGGAAAATAATTCAAGTTGAAGGCCTACGCTGATGTTAATTGGGATGTTAGTCTTGATGATAGGAAAAGCACGTCTAGTGAAGCTATCTTCCTGGGAAAATGCTTAATGTCATGGGTTAGCAAGAAAAAGAAATCCATTTTGTTTTTGACTACTGAAGCCGAGTATATTTTTGTTCCTACCTATTGTACACATATTCTATGGATGAAGCAAACTTTGAAAGGTATTCAGGTAGAGTTGATTTATCCTATTGTAATAATACATGACAACACAAGTGCCATTAGTATCTTGAAAATTATAGTCATGCATTCAAAGACTAAGAATATTCCTATCAAGTTCCACTTCTTAAGGGAATAGGTTGTACCCAATATTGTTAGACTTGAATTTGTGGCCACTAAAGAGCAACTGGTAGATATCTTTACTAAGCCACTGGTAAGAGAAACATTTGAATATACCAGGCAAAATATAGGAGTTGTATCTCCTCCCTCCAAATCACGGCATTTTGGTAGGTGGTGGCAACTACTTAGCATGTGGAAGCCATGGAAGAGTAGGCTGCAATGGTTCAAGGGGAGAATTCAAGAAGTATTTGTTGCCATTGATGTCAAAAGGGGAGAATATTATTAGGGCATCGAAGAAGACCATGCATATCATGAGGGGGAGCTTATGGTGTTGCCAACAATTCCAAAGGGGGAGATTGTTGGACAATTGGTGATGGATGTGTTAGTATTGGCATTTATGTTAGCATTGATGTCAACTAGACTAGAATGGATGCTTGTCACAAAATATTCATGTGGTAATGGCTCAAGAGAATTCCCATGGTAGCTACGAGATTTATGTAGAGAATCATCATAGTAGTAGGCTTATTGCAAAATCCATAAAATTATGACTATTGCATTGGCTTGGATGGAATTCCAAGGGTAGCTGTAGGTTTTATGTAAAGAATCATCATAATAGCATGCTTACTAGAGAAGCCATAAAATGATGACTATTATGGTTGGGAGTTTAGCTTTCCATGCACAAGAAGAACAGTCAAGCGAAAATGAGTGGAAGAGAGTTTCTAGCCATCTCAGAGGTAGAAAATTGCCTCAAAGCCTACATTGCACCCTATCCATTGAAAATTACTCTAGAAGAGCTTTCGAATGCTATGCAACAATCTAAAAATCAACTCCTCGTTCAAAAGATATGGGTTGTCGAAGTCCGAGGACTTGAAGTATTAAGAAGGATGAAATATAGGAGATCAAATCCCATCGAAACCTGATGTCAAAACCATGGAGAACAACATATCAGATATCAATATATCAGAGCATTCATCATATTGGATATCGAGATATCGAATAACTATAACAGATAATATCGGAGGGATGGGAGGTCCAATTATTAGAAATTCTAAAGGGAGGAACTATTAAAAGTTATGATATCTAGTAGAGTTGATAGTGCTAATGATTCAAGGATTGTCGAGTGAGTTAACAAACGAATTGTTGCATAGTTAAGGATGATCGAGACTCTTTCTCTCTCCTCGAGATGAACATATGGCGGCATTTTAGTGGGCTCGAGAAAGTGCAGTGGTTGGTGATGTAAGCATATCAGAGGATAGGATATTGGAAATAGAAATATTGTAACATTTCAATTGTGAAAGTTACGATACTGACGGGTTCTGATATAGGGCTAAGGCCCTAGTAACAACTATCAGTTCAATGAAAAGGAAACACATAGGGAGCTAAGTGCAATGGGATCGAAGGATATCAGATAGTAAAATATCATAAGATTTCAATTGTCTAAGTTACAATACAAACGAGGCTTGGATATTTTACTAAGCCATCAATCATAGGTCTAGTCCTATTAGAAATAAGTTACTAAAGGAGTTAAAATAAAATGGGGCCAAGGATATTAGAGAAGTAGACTATCATAACATTATGTCTATGTAAGTTACAATATGGCATGTTACAATGAGGTAGTGCAATGATTTAAAGGATATATGAGTTGGTAGTTGAAGAATTGAATTGAGGATCACCCGAGTTGATTGTTGGAATGGGATAAACATATAGAGGACTTCGAAACAAAGAAATATGGACATCATTTAATAGGGACGATTGTGTGGGAATGAAGGAAGAAATATTCTCCTCCATGTGCATGACTAGGAGATTGAAATGAAGTTTAAAGTATCATCCTTGAGGACTCTCAAGCTCTGTTGAGCAATAAATAATAATGGGTCTCTCCAAGGAGTGTGTAGGTCTTCTGAGAATTAATTTCTCACCATTTATATTTACATAGTTGCTCAGTAAAAAGCTCTAAGGTCTACATCTATGTTTAATACCATGACAGGGGTCATCTAAGAACATGGAACAGCAGCAGGGGAAGCCATTCCAAAGTACATTTTGGTAGTATAGGTACAGGTAGCAGAGAGTGTTTTGTGCAGTGTGCATCTTTGGATCAAAAATACCGATTTCTTGTGTGCAATTTGGGGAGAGTTGAGCATATTGCCAAAGAGCTGAGGAGTGAAAGGAGTGTGTAGAGATAGAGAATTCTAAGCACTGAGATCACACTGAGTGATTGTGAAGTAAGCGTAGTGGATGTGTCGTGAGGAGAACAACAAGGGTATTGTTGAGGAGTAAGTAGTAGATGATTATTGTAAAAAGAACAATGTGATTTGAACAGAGGCATTGCAATTGAGAAGCCTGTGAGAGAGGAGGTGGAGTGCTGAGGAGATGTTATTGTGAACAACAAGTAAAGAAAAACTACATAAGACCAAAGGGATTCAGTGGAATAACATAAGACAAAGTTCAAAAGTTGAATCTACAACCAACCATTTTGGTATTTTACTTTTAATATTTATGCCTCTTTTTTCAGTTTGAAAATTGTATGAAATAGTAGAACAGTGGCAAGAGTAGGTTAGTTCCTTCATTTAGAAGAGGTTGTTGCCTCTTGGAAAGTCGATGCTTGCTAAACAAAGAGGGTTGGCGCCTCCTGTCAGTGGGTTCTCACAACAAATAGACGCAATTAAGTAGGTGCTAAATTTTCATCATAAACAAACAACAAACTTGGTGTTTTTTCCCTCTCGGTTTCCACGTGAAATAAATTGTGTCAAATGTGTGTGTTTCTCATGTGATTGTTGTATAGGCGTGTATGTTTGAACTTGTTGTTCACTCCCTTTATGAATGAATTCTCTCACAAGTAATGAAATATAAAAAGGGACTGTAAGCATCCTAGAAAAGGGAAATAATCTCATAATTACTGATTCAACCCCCCTCCCCCTCTCAGAAATTCCTTATTTCAATAAAACATTGAAGAAGTTCAGAGAAAAAAAGAAGAAGATTGTTCTCTCAAATATTGAGTGCTACAATTGTCACAAAATGGGACAGTAAAAAACTCAATGTCTTGAGAGTCCAAGGCACAAAAATAAAGAGAGGGAATAAGAAAATGTTACTTATGAAGCTCCAACTAAGAAGAACAAGACAGAAGAATCGAAAGAAAAATACTTATACTATTAAGTCCTCTTCCACATATCCTTCTTAGCCTTCTATTTTGAGTTTTTCAATTTCTTCCTCTATGTTTTGATTTCTAGAGTTTCTAAGTATAATATATCTTGTTAGAACATTTTTGGATTTTTTAAAGTGTATGTATCCCTAAAAGGACTAGATTAAAAGCGAGCCTCTACCATTTTACCAAAATATAAGTATTTTGTTCCTTTTTTCCTCTTTCATGCTTGGTTTTCTCCTCACAGCGATATTTTATTATATTTTAGACTAATATCCTTTCCCTTGTATTTTATTTCGTTAACATGCGGAACATTCAAAGGTTATGGATGCAACTTCAAAGGAATGACTTGAATCATCAAAGAAGATCTGAAGCCCTTTAGATAAAAAGGTGTGTTAAAGAAAAACTCAAGGTATGTCTTAGACTACAATTTTTGTCACAAGGTTCTATCCATACAATAGGTATTATCATTCTCTTTTGAAATTTGTTTTGCATTACTTCCTTCATTTTGTCTAGGGATTTGAATCTTAAAGATTATGTTTTGTGTTAATCTACCCTCGTTATATTTTATATTATCATTTGATCATTCATTTGAAACCCTAAACTTTAAGGTTCACTATAAAACCCTAGCCTATTATTGCAAAGGGTATGTCAATGCTCATTATGAAACCATATTATTCTTATGGTTTCTTGATAGTTCTAGAACATATGATGAAATCCTATTCTTTTGAATTTTCAGGTTTTGATAATGTCGTGATAAAAACCCTAGTTCTTTAGGGTTTGTTTTTTTACAAATTAAACTGTAAATCTTTAGGGTTTATGAATAAAACATTTTTAATATCTAAAGTAACACCCTAGGAATGAAACACTAGGTGTATATTCATCTATATGATTGAAACCCTAGTGTGGTAAAACTTGTTGTATTTCTCACTTTGTTGTATTGATGGTTACATATTAGATGTAAAGTAATAATAAAATGCTAGATATATGCGAGTACGCTAACTCAATTGTCGATACTCATGTTTTAGTTTGCGAAATAAAGGGTTTGTAATAAAACCCTAGTAGATATTGATATTCTAGGACATGATTATATTGTTTTTTATTATTGATATGATTTAGCTTTGATGATAAAATCTAGGGGTTTGCAGCAAAACCTAGTAGAATCTGACATATAATTATAAAAGCATATAGTTGAAATCTTAGATGTATAGTATTATGATTGGATTGTTATTTGATTGAATTGTTCATATATAAGGATTTGTGTCTCAAATATGGAGTCTAGGGTTTGTGAGAAAAACCTAGCAAGAAGTCGAAGTCTAGTATGTAAAAAGATGTGTCTCTTGTTGATTATGAACCTAACTAGGTCTAGGTATCTGATGTCTAACGTTTGAATGCTTTGATATTTCAATTTTAGTAACATGATCTTGATATAGTTAACTTCATCATTTTGTATTTGGTTGTACTTGTTATTACAATTTTGCATGTACATAATCTTCAATATGTTTGTAATTAAATATGATGATGAGCATGATATAGGAAGCTCTAAGAGTAATGATGATGAAGATGAAATTGATACCATAAGGAAGTATGAAGCCTTGAAAAGTTAAAGTTTTTCTAATGTTATAAAAGAAGGAAGTTGTTGATCTCCCTAAAGGTGAGAGGTATCTTGAATGGAAGAGAGGGTAGATCTCCCCAAATAAGAGGGATGGGATATTATGATAGTCATAGTAAATACCTTGAAGAAAGAATGAAACTGGAGAATGAATGAACATACTATAAGTGAATTTATAAATAAAATAGTTGTGAAGAATTGAGGCTTTATTTGATGTCGCTGAAGAAGTGAAAGAAGAAATCTTCCCACAAAGCTATATCTAGATAACTTGATGATGATATGAGTAGCATCATAATGATTTAGGACCCCAAATATTGGTGTTTGCTTGTGTATAGATATTTAAAACTTTAATATTGACTAGGGTTGTGATTGTGTGGGATCTCTCCATAGAAAGCCAAAACATTTTGAAGCATGCTTCTAATGACAAATATATATACCTGGTTTAGTTGAAAAGGAGATATGAAGAATACTGTTAAAATGAGATGCTTGGGATGACATCTTGTTAGCCTATATGTTGATTTCTAGATACTGAATTAGGGAGGGTGTCATTAGTCATTGAGTTTTGACCTTGGATACACACCTATATCCATAGATTGGTTTTAGAGCTTAAAATCCTAATGGTACCAAAACTAGCTAAATTTTGAGTACACTTTAGTCCGACCTGATTATAGTAGTTAGGTCAAGTATCTAGTCTATAGCACTGTGTGTGCTTTGAACTCTTGATAGAGTATATAGCTTTGAGATCTTCCATATACCTAGGTATGTATGTGATAATGAATACATCACTAGTTAAGAGGGAAAGTTGAAGATTGTAATTAGTGTCAATCTCCATAATTATATTTTATTCATTATGTAAAGTATTTGTCAAAAGAAAGAAAAAGAAATTTTATTATAAAAGAAATTCTCTTATTAAAGCATGTGTTTCAATCTTGGGTCAGTGTGTTTAGGTCAAACCCTCCACCATAGCCTTCTAGGTTTTATGTTAAGGGTCCTTTCCTTTGTCAATATCTAAAAGACCCTTGTTGGGCTTCATTTATCAAATAATAAATTTGGTTTTATGTAAAATAGGTCATTTAGGCCTCCTCGAGTAAGTCGTCCTCAACCTAGACAAGTAAGCCTAATTAGCGAAGTAGAAACCACTATAAAAGGGAATAAACTTCACTTATTTGAAATGCATCTCCAATAAGTAAGATCTCTAGTTGCTGGAGGAAAAAATAGGTGTGAAATCCAAGGAAGAGAAACAAAACCCTAACAGAGAAGGAGGTATTTTTAAAGCATATGAAGTCAAATCTTTTCTCTCTTTATCTCACATGTGTAAAGTTTTTGTTTTGTTGGAAGTGCCAAAATCACAGTATTATAGTTGGGCCAAAATTCTGGACTTTCTGGAGGCCAAAATTCTAGGATGTTGTTCTGTTGTAGCTTATGGACAAGAAGTGACTACTCAAGTTTGTTGAATCATCCTGAAAGGCTTGCTTGGTGGAGGAGGAATGTATTTTGGTTAGGTCTAAGGTCTTGGTATATCTCTATTTGATTAGTGGATATCTTTTATTGGGTTTTCCCCTAGAGAGCAGTTTTATCCCTTGCTGAGTGCCTATATTTGGTGTCATTGATCTTCATGTTTTGGATTCGATGATTTCTTGACGAAATAAGAATAAATAATAACATAAAGAAGATAATAAGAATACAAGAATAACACAAATAATTATCAACATAAGATTTTTTTTTTCATTTCTGATTTTCTAATAAATCTATTGTTGAAATGATGTCATTGTTCTAATAATTTGTTTGATGTTGATACTATTTTTTCTCCAACATAAAAAGTGAGTTATTATAACAAGAACTAGTTCATATTTTTTATTCCTTTTTTGTAATTCCTTTCATTGAAGTTGTGAATCAAGTTTAAGAAACTCAATCTTCTCTTGTGCATCTTGTAGATAAAATTGAATATCAGTAAGAGTTTCCTTACAAATTATGAGTGTATCGTTGACCATAGAATTTATTAGAATATTCACTAATTATAATAACTCATTAATTCTATCCATTTTATGAAAAATGTAGACTTGAAAAATGAAGGATTTCATCTTCAACTAATAGTGCACCCATAAAAAGACAAAAAGACAGATAGATGCCAATGTTAGATACCCACAATTTTGAATAAATAACAAATCTCCTTGACCAAAATTATAATAATATTTAACAAATCTAACTTAAATGTTCTCCAATAGTAGAGGTCCCAAAAGCCAAAATGCATAGAGATCATTCCACTATGGGCCTCTAGCATGTCCAGAGTTTTACTCTAGATAAATTGATGCATTCACCTCCTTCTTACGCTTATCAGTCATTATGGTTTCCATACTAATTTTGTTCTATTGTATCAATTTCAATGAAAAAGAGAGAGCATGTTATGGCAGAATATTTGAGACAATCACCAGCAATAACCACATGGAGATGCTTGAGGTCAATTTTATCCTTCAACTTCCCTTGAGACTAATACTAGTCAACCAACATAATCGAATAATTTTTGGAGAAGGGTCATTACCTACATAAATAATGCTAGTGTAATGAATTTTGAAACATATTGGAAACATAGTTGTAATATCTCCATATGAGAAGAAAATAATATGCGAGTAATCATCACTCTAGGAATGAGAAAATATTCCTTAGACTTTTCTCTTGTTGGTTAGGAGGTGGGATGGACTATGTTATTGAAACCATATATTAACCCCATAGTTTCTACATGAGATGAGCCACACATGATTGTAATGAGACTCTCGACCGATAGGAATATAGATTCAATGTTGAGAAATTCATTAGGATGGAAACATGCCCCCTTCCTTTATGAATCATAAGATATTAGAGTTCATATGGGAAACCAACAATCATTAGTTCTGAAGCATAACTAGATCAAGACCCAAAATCTTATGACTTTCCCTATCATGGATATATTCTTTTTTATTTTCCATTCCTTATGACTTATGTACATGGCAACATAGAAACATAGGAAGATTCATTTCCCATTATCTACCTCCTTCCCTTAAAGTATCCATCTCCCTAAAAGGTTATGTTTGGTAAGACGACCAATGAAAATGATTTCAATCACGATCATGGCCTTCTATATGATATGTTCAGTTAGAATGCCATGGAATTTCATCAAATGAAATTTCTTTCCTATATTATACTAGAAGATTCATTTTTTCACCACCTGTGGGGTTTTTTATTTTCATTATTTTTTTATATGTGGTAGTTGTAGGGTTATATTGGGACCAAAGTTATTCAATATAGTAAATATTCTAGCATTCATACAATAAATATTAGGATACCACGCAATCAAGTGAAAGAGAATATTGAAGAGAATTATAGTGTTATCTTGAGTGAAACTCTATTAAAAATGCTAATACCAGTTGTTGCTACAAATTAGGTCTGCATCACTTCAATGGGTGTTGTTATTTCATAATTATGAAGTGGATAATGAGTTATTGCTTTCCAAAATTGATGAAGGTGGTGGCTATATATGAAACCTTATCCCTACTTGTCCCAAGATTCATAACATGGTTTCTTAATATTTATAGTTATTAGAAAATTATGACGAATATTGTGTAGAAAATTGGGTTGAGCAATGCCCAAGTTAACATACTCCACTAAAATAAAGATGAGAGGAAAAGTAACACATATTTAGTGAAAAAGCACACTGATAAAACGTTGTTAGATGGTTCAAAATTTCATATCTAAGTGATATAGGGGTCATATTAACAACGAAGACAGTATAGAGGAGAAATATCCTTGAAGGCAGTTACACATACTTTGATACCACTTATGGAACACATCAAAGTATGATAGGAAAAGTTTGATAATAATGTCATGCTTTCTTATTTAGAGGATATACACATAAATACATTTGTTTGACCATTTTTTTCGTCTTTGAGGATGTCTTTTGAAATCATCATTACTATTGACATTCACTTTATTCATTTTACTCTTCATGTGAATAAGCCAAATTTAAATAACACCAAAGGATTATTGTTACACTGAAATTTGTCACCATGGCTATCTGCAGTTAAATAGCCATTTTGTCCTCCTTGTCAAGCCTCAAACCTTTGCTCTTCATG
>APFE031094001.1:0-57302 GCA_000404065.3 Pinus taeda | reverse complement strand
TTCTGTTAAAGTGTTTAAAGCGTAATTCTTAAATGCTACCTTTAAGCCATATCCTTACTGTGCATTGTTGTTTTAAGAATTCAAGCGATTGCTCTTAGATAACATGCCTCTTTCACAAATATACAGCTTAAGTAATGAAATCTTAATTGCTCATCACTGGTTGTAATCACCTCATCCTCAATATTCACAGTTTGTTCCATGAAATGCACACAGGCCCTGTAACTTTCCTCCTCACCAAAATCAAGATTCCAAGAGAAAACAGTCCTAGACCCCATTGCCCAATGGATTAATCTTCCCTGCTGAGGTACTTTAAAGGAATCAGAAGCATCCTCCCAACCCAATACACAAAAACAACCAAAAACTCATCTCACAACTAGCCTAAAACCCTCACTGAAAGCAGTAATAAACCTAATAGAGAGAGCCCTCTCTGACTGCAGCTGGGCTAGAAGCTGCAGCCCAAAGATTGGTTAGTGGTTACCCCGGCCGTATTCTCTTGGGAGTCAAAGAGAACAACCTGGGTGTTAACAGATTGTAACTGTGCAATTTCAGATCTCCAACTTCTAAAATTGTGTTGTATAGTATCCCTCTGAGTCCTCTTTCTAACCCCACAAGTCTAATCAAGATTGGATTTTGCAAGGAAGAGTTATGTCAAATCTCCCACGATGACCTGATTATAGGACTGGTTCAGTACAAAGAACTTGTACTAAGTGCCACGTGTCACTGTTTCAATCTTAGGACCTGAAACTAATACAAAGAAAACTCAAGTTCATCCTATTGTTGTAACATCTGATGAAATTTCAATCTGATGCTCAAAGAGAAAGTTATGATGATTTTCCCAAGGTCACCTATTTGGGATGTAATTTGGGAGCTTGCAAAAACCCTAAATGTCCTGGACTATATCTCCAAAAATAGAAAAAAACAAGATCTAAAATTTTGGCTTGAGAATCACCACCTTTCTATTTGAATGGGTTTCAATTTCAAAGTCCGAGACTTTGTAGAAAAACAATTATAGCAAAAATGTCATGATGACCTGTTTGAGATGGAATTCTGGAGCTTGAAAAAACCTTAACTTCCTCAAAGCATATCTCTGAAAATATATTGAGACAATATCTGAAATTTTGACTTGAGGTTTAGCAAGATTTTTTCTCAAATGGGTTTTTTTTAGCTTCTGAAAAGTCATAGAAAAAATGTTGTAGTGAAAATTCCACGATGACCAGTTTGGAGCAGGGAAACCCTAGCATCCAATGTTCTGACACCAAATGTTATGAGACCAGATCACAAAAATATAGAAAAGATCGATAAACACCTTAAAAATAAGCCTCTCCAAAGGGGAAACCTCCTTTACATTACACAAATGAACAATTCTTGGATGATACAAATGAAAAGACCTCCTTTCTATATATACTAGTCTAAGGGGTCATAATATAATCAGAGCCAACATAACAATAATAATGTAAGGGCACAATAATAACAATATGTGGACTACATGGGCACAACAATATAATAAGGGGGTTGTAATAATAACAATAAGGGGTTACGCTAGTAGTATAGGTACCTAACACAAAATTTCTAAAAGTTGTATGTCAAAGTGTAAAGGGATATGATAGACAAACAAGTTGATTTACAGAACTATGTACTCCATTTAGGCCACCTTTGCTCTTAGATAATTTAATACAAGATCCTCACAAAAAGTGAAAATATGGGACTAAGTCTAATTCCTCTATATGATGGAAGATATAACCATAGGAAGCATTATTTTATGTGTGAAAATTTCTTGGATGCTAATGATGTCAACAATGAGGAAAAATAAATGAAAAAGTTCAACAATGCCCTAAGAAAATGAGATCTCCTTGGTTTATGAACTTTAAGGAATATCTAGCATTTGTAGGGTGTTCATCCCTCATGCATTTCTCTTTGGTTGGTGTTGGGGACAAAATAACCATACAACCAAGAATTAAATAAAGACAATTTTCCTCACATTATTTAAAGCTCAAGATGTTAATCATTTTACAACCCTAAAATTGAAATAAATTAAGTAAAATCAAGGAGAGCCAATCCATGAATACGAAAAATATTTAAACACTTGTTATATATAATACCATTTATGGTCAATGAATTTATTCTAGTGTAATGGTATGTTGTTGGATTATTACAATGAATGAGAGGACCCTAAAAAATTCATGAAATCACAAGACATCAAGAATCTTTAAGAAATCCACAATGCATAGAAATAGATGATGACTAGATCTTGACCTCCCCATTAACGGAAAAGTGAATTGAACAAAAAATTTAGTTACAATAATGCATTATGAATGTTAACCTATGACACAATGAATTGCGGTACACTAATTAACGTAGTGAAGTGAGCATGAGGGAAAGCTTCAAATTTGCAGACTATATTGAAAATATGTTCTATGTGTACATACATATATTTACTATAACATTTTCTAAGTAGTTTTGAATCATAGTATGAGAGAATGTCACTACAAAATAAAGCATGAAAAGCCATATTTTCTTTCAATATCTGAGGAATCCACCTGCACTACATATGAAACTCTATTGAATGGTTTTAATATGCCCAACTAACATACTATTTACAACACAAAAGAATTTGACTAGTTGACCAATAAAACAACCTAGTCATGTCGAGGAAAGATGTATCATGAGAGAGGAAATGGCTAGTAGGACAATGGAAGATATCAAGAGAATGAAAATAACATATGTGTATTTAATGGACGATTTGGACATGGCTGAGGTGAGAGTCAAGAAAAACCTTATTGTTACAATTGTTGTAAATAGGGGTACATGGGACACAACTATCCATTAAAAAACAAAACCAACCTATTCTTTTGCAAAATTTGTGGCTTAGGTTATCACTCTATGGAATACTACCCTGGGATCCTTGAAAATGTAATGAATAAGAGACTTAGAAATCTACTCCACTCTGTCCTAAAATAAAAAATTTCTAAACCCAAAAATTTCACATGTCCTCACTACATTAGGGAAAGGAAAAGAAGGATGACATAGTACATTAGAAATAATCCAATGAAAAAATTTCATTGACCCATATCCAAATATTTTGAATCACAACAATCTTATGAAAGAATTGATTTCCCTTTTCAGAAACGAAGCTAGAAATAAACCTTGAACTAGAGATAATTTCATAGAATAATTTTTAGATTTTTGAAAAGGCGAACAATAAATCAGTCACTTAATTGATATCCTTCACCAACTCAAAGAATATAAGGAGGATAAAATGGCATATTTAAGATTATGAAATTATCCCAAGATAAGCATTGCAATGACTAGGACCCTTAAGTTGATCTTGAGATAGATTGACATATATGATAGAACAAGTTTTTGTCGACCTTCGATCATAAGTAAACATTATCACTAGACAAAATTATCTAAGTAGATCTGAGATTCCTAGAGCCTCTCCACACCTTAAAACATATTTAAAAACCAATATTAGTATCCTCACATTAGTTGATTTTTAATTTGTTTACCTAGTCGAGGGAATACCAACTTAACCAAGTTTGGTCATGTTGAAGAATGTAACTATGCTAGCTCTTCATAAATTTTACTTGAGTCAAAATGTAATATTTGTCAAAAGAAAAGAAAAAGGGATTTTTATTATTATTGAATTGACTTGTTAAAGCATGGGTTTCATGCTTGGGTAAAATTTTATATGTCAAGCCTCCATTTTAGGCATTAGGATTATTTATTTGGGTCATAGTAAAAAATTTTATTAGTCAAATACTCGTCCATCAAGTCTCCTACAAGACAACTTCAAATAGATCATCATCAAGTCGACTAAATTCAAGTGAAATCTTGAGGGCCTCACATAAAATGAAGACACAATTGTTCAAGCTATCATGTCAGCTTCCTTTTCATGGAGACTACAATATAGTTTTTTCGGGAATGTATTTCAGAAGAACTTTTCGGTGTCACTATAGGAACTTAGATAGGGTATGAGGAGGACCTTCGTGAAATCAAAAAATCTTGGATTATCTTTGAAATGAAGTTTGGATACCACAGTAAGCTAATGCAGATTAAGGTTTAGTACTACTACAATATTAGTGTCACAATAGTGAGAAGGTTGTGAAAAATCAATCACCTCATTCCCTGCTATAGCAACTAGTTAAATTTCTCCTACTTGTTAATTTATGAATCATGTTATTTATAGTGTTACATAGAAAACATCAAAATAAAATCTATTGCAGCCTTTAAAACATGAAATAATTTGGAAACAAAATACTATACAGCAGATAAATAAACACACACACAATTAAACTATTGTTTTTGGACCAAAGTCCCTCGAAAAACCCAACTTGGGAAAACCAATGTAGAGGGTGACAATTTTATTAGTATGAAGTAGTAATCTGAGTACAAATAATTAGATGCCCAAACTAGAAATCTGATATAGAAAATAAACTCGCAAAGTGGTAATGAAAAATATTCTCACATTGTCACTTGAGATCTGACTTTTATCCAAGATATCGATGGCTAGCCCCACACTTCCTCTACACAGTCTCTGTGTTGGGTCATGCAATTACTCTGTCACAAATTCTAGGAGATATGTCACCCTTCCATCTAATCAATTTTCTAAATGTAACTTGACTCTCTAGCCCTTCGGTCTCACACATGTCTTCTAGCACTAGATCTTGACTTCTCCTAGCAAAATTGCAGACTCCCTCTCAAGCACTATGCTACCTCTACATGGCACTATGCTAACTCTTTGTATCTCTCATTTCCTTCTCTTCCTTGAACTCTCAATAACTAGAAAAATCCCTTTTGGTCTACTATCCCTACCCCTCACTGCAAGAATATCACTCGATCTCTCTCTGGCAACTCACTGCTGCTACGCTTCAGAAATTTGATCTCTATATCTCACTATCTCGGTGTGTCCTCCAAGTTCCCATCAAGATCCTTCTTATAACATCTTCTTGGAGCACCAATGAGCAAGATTAAAACATCACCAAAGGCTAATATCAACTAGGAGTTGATCCTCATCTTCTTCTAGAAGATTCACACCAAATTTAATTAATACCCTTTAATTATTCATATTTTCTAAGTTTAGACTTAGGAATACATTAAAAATGATTAATTATTTTAATTAAACCATCTCTAGATGGAATTTTCCCAAATGATTTCTAGGTCTTGGAGAATGCATGTTTCTTAGCCTCTCTGCAAAAACTCGAGGCTAGAGAACGTCTGAAGCTACAGAAATAAACAATCCCTCTTAGTGAGGAATGTGCTCAAGTGTTGCAACCCACTAAAGCATCACTCTATCTCTGCACCATCTCTTGTTGTGTTGTTGATGTCTGGCTTTGCTGGCCATCAACCACTATGCAACTCGAATTGTTGTATCTATGTTGCTGCTAGCCCTGCTAAACTACTGGTTACAGTACATCTGCACTGCAACCTTCTCCAACTGTTGTTGCTACAACTACAACAATTGCAATGAAAAACATCCAAAATACTAAACCAACTATGATCAATATGATGCAATTATCACCCAAGTCCTAACTATTGCTAGACTCTGCGCTATCGCTCAACCCTATGCGTTGTTCTTAACTCTTATTTATGTCGACTGCACTACCCTACCCAGTATCTGACTGCTACTACCTACTACATCTATCACTTTGCCACCTGACTACACCAACTACCACGGATCCATCCTACTACTGCATGTTATGGGCTCCCTTTAGTGAGGTATTGATTCATGAGGTGGTCCTCCTCAAGAATCCTTCCCATATTGTAGCACTTTGGGCTACAAAAGCAAATAACATCACCTCACTACTCGAGGTATGGTTGTCATCATTGTGAAATCTGATCTACTCATACTATTGTTGTTACTGCTTTGGTGATGCTTCTACAGTATTGCTGAAACTATTGCAATAATGAATCTGATCTCTCGAGATCCTAAAGTACTAGCATCCATAAGGTTTCTCCCTTTGAACCTAGACTACCTTTGAGTCTTGATATCCCTATGGGAAATATCTCTACTCCCACCTGGAAACTCACAAAGCCCTCTAGAACTGAAAACTAGACTGCGAAGCTCTGTGCTGAGAATCTCCTGGCTAGAAGTGCACCTACATACTACAACTAGGCAATTCACAATGTTTGTGTCACTGTAACTAGTTCTGGAACTGTGTTCCGAAAACTGACTACAACTAGCTATGTAACTATTACTTGAATGACTAACTACATCTACTAACATTATGATCCTCCTGTCACTAATTTTGTTGGGCTCTCATAGCAAGGATACTAATCTATGCGAGAAATGTGCAGCAATTGGATCTAATTTGTTGCTCTTCCATGGATCCTTCCCATCTATAACCATCTTTGCAAAAAGTTGAATTCCTTATCTTCTCCTTTGCATAGTTGTTGAATGGATTTGTGCACTACTTACTCGAGTGGCAGATCTAGTCACAACTACTGCTGCTCTACTAGGAAAAATCGAACTTATGGGATATAACTCCCCTGATAAAATAATTCCCTCAGTGTGTGCTCTTCCTTCCTCCTGGCGTTATTTTTCACTAGAAAAATACTGCAAAATAAATACGTCCTAGCTAAAGATTTTATTTACAAGGAGAATACTGCACCTCCTTCTGCCTCTAGTAACCCCTGATCTGGAAAATATGTTCTCACATACAAATAAATTTTCCTCATAAATTGTTCCTCCCAACCCGAGGGATTGCACTCTCACTGAGGGTTTCGAATTACTACCTCTACAAAGATTAGAAATTCCTCCTCCCTTCTGCTACTGAGCTCTCTACCTTATGATATGTGCTCTGATGCAATGTGAAAAATCAGTTACATGATCCCTACTACAAAAACTAATTAAATCTATCCTACTTGTTAATTTCATAATCAAGAGATTTACAATGTTACACAGTAAACATCAAGATAAAATTTGATGCATCTTTCACAACATAAAATACTTCGGAAAAAAAAATACTACACAGGAGATAAATGAACACACGCACAATTACATTGTTCTTTTTGGACCAATGTCCTCCGAAAAACCCAACTTGGGAAAACTAGTGCAGTACTGAGGATTTTATTATGATGCAATAGTAATCTAAGTAAAAATCATTAGATCCCCAAACTTCCAATCTAATATAGAGAATATACTGGCAAAGAGGTAGTGAGAAATATTCTTACACTGCCACTCGTAATTTGACTCTAGTCTAGGCTCTGGATGGCTAGCCCCATGCTACCTCTGGGCTATCTCTGTATGGCCTCACATAGTCACTGCGTCACATCTTCTAGGAGCTTTGTCACCCTTCCAACTAATCAATTTACTTTACTCTGTCACTCAAGTCTCACACCCTAGCTTCCAACACTAGATCTCGATTGCTCCTAGAAAAATTGTGGACTCCCTCTGAACCACTGCGTTGCCTTTGTGTGGTACTACACTACCTCTCTGGACCTCTCATTACCTTCTCTGCCTTGCACTGTTCGGAACTGGAAAAATCCCTTCGGATCTACTATCCCTTCCCCTCACTACAAGAATATCATTATATCTCTCTTTGACAACTCAGTGTTGATACTCTTGAGAAATTCGATCTCTAGATCTCACTATCTGAGTGTGTTCTGCAAGTTCCCCTCAAGCTCCTTATAATATCTCATTAGAGAACTAACAACCAAGATTAAAACATAATCAAAGGATAAGATTAACTAGAACATGATCCTCATATTGTTCTAGAATATTCACACCAGATTTAATTAATACCCTTTAATTAATCAAATTTCCTAAGTTTAGACATAGGAATACATTAAAAATGACTAATTATTTTAATTAAACCATCTCTACATGGAATTTTCCCAAACGATTTATGGGTCTTAGAGAATGCATGCGTCTTAGCCTCTCTGCAAAATCTTAAGGCTAGATCACATTCAATGCTACATAATTCAACACCAGTTTCATCAAAGTAAGAAGGTCTTAGTGCATAACACAGTCTTGATTTAGTATTTGTCTTGGTACCACCACAGTGATAAGGGATTGATGTTACAACAGTGAAAAGGTCTTGGAGTCACCTCAAAAATAAAGTCTCAATATTGTAACTATGGTGAGGTCTCAATATTATTAAAGTGGTAAGATCTTGGTATTCTTGGTACTGCAGTGATTTCTTAGTGAAAATTTAGTGGCAAGTATTCATTTCAAACTCAGTGACAACAATTCGGAGCTAACATAGTGGTATTGGCCATGGTATGCAAACATAGTGAAAGGAAGATGACTTTATGGGTGTAGTCTCGATTCTAAGTTGTAAGGGTCTTGGTCATCTCATCTTGAATCTACATAAGTAAGAATTTTGACTGTGTCTTTCCCTAGAGTCCGTTTTTCCCCCTAGGTTGGGGTTTCTCCCTGGAAGCATGCCTACATTTTTTGTTCTTTTCTACTTGATAATTAGCATTAGTCTTAATGATAATAAAAGATAATTAATACTAAGTAATAATAATGATGAAAGCATCCCAAGATAATGTCATAACGAGAGAAATTGTTTCACTACCTCAATTGTTGGATTTCTGAACATGGTATCAGAGCTATCGTCATGGTCAAAGATAGTTTAAATACTATGGTCTTAGTCAAACATAGTTTGAGCTATATTCATGGACACAAGTGGAATATTTTGTTTTGATTTGTTTTGAAGAACATATTCACCATATCAAGGCACCTTAAAGAAGATGAAGGATTTAAGTATACCTGAACTGGTTCAGATTAAAATTTCATAGAGATAATATTTTAGTAGATCACAATGAGGTAACTATCATAGAGAGTTTGATGAAAAGAAGTTAAACAAGAATACTACAGTAAAGGAATTTGGAAAATAAGATGAATGAATTCACAATCTAGAAAAGTTGGAACTTCGCTTAAATGCAAATCTCAGTATAGAGTTCAGATATGATAATGAAGGAGTAAAAGCATTTAGATCATTTTAGCATGGATTCATAGAACAAAGGCTATAAATTAAAGGATATAACTCTGTTCTACATGACAGTAACATAAGTCAAAAGAAACAAGTAAAGTTCAAATCTATTTCAGAGTAAAGAACTCGTAAAAGAAGGAACTGTGGATACATAATCTCAGAAGGTAATTCGAATGCCACAATATTTCTATCTACCACAGTGAGACAAGCTCAATCAATTTCTAAAATCATACTGTGAAGTAGTTCAAGTTTGGAGTTTGATCTACCTGTGGATGTCTCTCTAGTTGAAGCACAAGGTGCTAACTCAAGGAAATCAAGTGAGTATTTAACAAGATGCTTTTGCAACAAGTCAAATAAGGTACGTAAACACAAAGTACATTTATGAGATTTTAGATTTCTAGTAATGATCATTTTTATAACTAGTCTAGGAGTAAGAGTGTACTCTCTAGAGAACAGATTAGAACCTTAATCCTCGCCCACTTAGATTTACAAGTAATATAAGATTCTAAGCAAAATTCCTTGTTCAAAAGAAAGAATGACTTTTGATAGAATTCCATCCCCCATGGCTATGTAGGTAATCTAACTTAAGAAATTAAAACATGTTCCTGGTATCACATGTTGTGCTTCTGAGTATGTACTACAAGTATAAAAGATCATGGACCAATAGAAAGAAGACACCTCAAGAAATCCTTCCAAAGTTTCTCAATATCTAGGTATGTCTTAAACTATACACCTTACAAAATTGCTTTAAAATTATGTTCATATTATTTTTGTAATTGGCATCACATTACTAACATCGTTATGTCTAGTTGTCTATTATGATTCTTGTTTTGTGTAATTCATCACTTGATAGTTCTACCCTCCTTACATCCTTAATTTTTCTTATAGAACCCTAGACCGGCTCTTTGGAAAACCCTAACTTGTTAGGGTTGAAGTTATGTTGTTTGAAATCTTGAAACTTTGAAGTTCTTGTTAAGTAGCGTTTACTATGTTATGAATTGAAACCCTAGATATTTAGGGTTTATAAGGAAAACCTTTGTTATGTATCTAAAGTAAGATCCTAGGATTGAAGCCTTAGGCATACATGTATCCATTTGGTAGAAACACTAGAATATTAATGTTGTATGGCATATGATGTGCTTATGCATGATAATGAATTGCTAGATATGAGTGTTAATCTAATTATTGATGGTCATAGAACCAAGCCCTAGTCAAAGTTTGATGTTCTAGTACAATATTGTTTGAGAAATCTAAGGTTTTGCAGCAAAACCCTAATAGTACTTAAAATTCTCTAGTATATTTTATATGACAATATGAGCTCTATTTACATAATGATTGTTGAGATTGTGAAAATTAAGAAATCTACCTTTTACATCAAACTGTAGAGACGCTAGTTATAATGTTGACTAAGTTGTGATTTGTTTTGATTGTTCGAACTCATGAATGAAATCTAGGGCTTACATGAAATCCTAGTAGGAAGTCGAGCATATGAAATTTGAAAGTTGTTAGATGTATTAATATAATTTGTTTCTAGGGTTTTCTATATTAAAGATCATGTCATAGATATAATAAGTTTAATATCTTGATAAGTTTTGAATGTGATTTAGGGTTTGTAACAAGACTCGAGCAAGAAGTTGAAGTATTAAAGTATAGTCTCATGCTTATTATCTTTGTAAAATGCTTCCATTATTATAATATTTTGATATGGATAACTTTGTGCTTCTATAGTTTTTTTTGTACTCGTTATCTAACTTGTGCAGGTACATAATATTCAAGGGTGATGAAGAAGATCCAAAGAAAATTTTATGTCATAAGAATGATATGATAGTAATGGTAATGATAACTCTATCGAGATGAATGGAAGCCATGAAATATTCTCCATTGTCAATAAGAAGAAGCTGATCTCCTTGGCTTAAGAGGGAGCGTAGATAGAAGAGATTTGCCTTAGTTTAAGAGAGAGTGTGGATAAAGAAAATCTCCATGGTTGAGAGAGAGAGCATATTTTTTATTAGAGAATGAATTTTCAAGGATATGTTGTTGAAAAATAAATATTTGGTTGATAGGCCTACCATGATGAGAAGAAACATCAGGAAGACATCGAAGGTTTTTGTTTATGAATATGTTAAAGTATATTATTGATTGGGTTTGCGTTTGTAAAACTAAATTTCCCAAAGCTTTTGATATGATCAGTTTGATCGGGAGAGATTTGTTCTCCTTAATTTGTTGGATTAAGGAGAGGCTTTGTGAGTGAAGTGTTTCCTTGGAGGACATTTGGTCGACACTTTTTGTTGATGTCTACATCCCAATGTAGGGAGGGTTCCATGGGTCATGGAGCTCTAATCGTGGATACGCACCTAGGTCCCTTTATTGATGGTTAGAATATAAGCCTAATGGTACCTAGAGGGGCTGAGATATCGAGTCCATCTTAGCCCCACTTGAATAGATTTCCCTAGTTAGGATTCGAGTTTGTGGAATTCTAGTGCCTAAATTGTTAACAGACCAATGTTTATATTTCTCTAGTCAGGAATCTAATCCATGGAATTGTGGTGACTAAATGTCTTCATAGATGATGTGTTTTGAGATCTTCCATGTATCTATTTCATTATATGTAAATGTGAGTACCCCCTAGTTAAGAGGGAATGTTGAATAATGTAACTAGGTTTGGTGTTCATAAATTTTACTTGAGTCTAAATGTAATATTTTTCAGAAGAAAAGAAAAATGAATTTTTGTTAAAGCATGGGTTTCATGCTTGGGTCAATTGTTATAGGTCTATCCTCCAGTATATGCTTCAAGATTATTTATTTGGATGAAATTCAATTTTGTTCTTAGCCAAAGACTCCTCCACCAAGTCTTCTTCAAGATGACTTCAAATAGATCATCATCAAGTTGGCTACATTCAAGTCAAATCATGGCAGAGTCACCTAAAATGGAAAAACAAATGTTGAAGCTATCATGTCAGCTTATGTTTCATGGATACTGCTATATATACAAACCTAAACGTCGTCGCTCAAATTACACTTTTTTCAAACAAGTTTTTCAGAAGAAATATTTCAGTATCGGTATAGGAACGCAGATAGGGTATGAGGAGGATCTCGATGCAAGCATTAAAGCTCATGTTTCCTTTGAAATAGATTCAGGATACCGTAGTAAGGTAATGTGGATTAAACTTTAGTACTACTACAGTCTCGATGTCACAACAGTGAGAAGGTTTCATCGTAGTAAGAAGGACTCAATGCCTAACATAGTCTCGATGCAATCTTCATCTCTGTATAACCGGAGTGATAAGGCGTTAATGTTACAATAGTGAAAAGGTATTGGAGTCACCTCAGAAATGAATTCTTGGTGTTTTAACTATGATGAGGTCTTATTTTTATTACATTCCTAAGATCTTGGTCTCATTGGTACTGCAATGACATCTCAGTGAAAACTCAATGTCAAGTATTTGATGCAAACTCAGTGAAAAAAATTTGGAGCTAACACACTGATATGGGTCATAGTATGAAAACATAGTAAAATGAAGATGACTTGATGGAGGTAGTCTTGAGTCTAAGTTGTAAATGTCTTGGTTGTCTCATCTTGAAACTACTGAAGGAAGAATTTTGATTGGGTTTTCCCTTAGAGTGGAGTTTTCCCTTGGTAGCTTTCATACATATCGTGTTCTCTTCTACTTGTTAATTGGAATTAATCTTAGTTATAAGAAAAGGTAATCAATAAGAACTAATAATAATGATGAAAACATCACAAGATAATTTCATAATCAGAGAAATTGTTTAACAAAATCTCTCCTTGGATTTATCAACATATAGAAACAACCATGGCATTATAACATGAAAGCTACTATTCCCCTCAAAAGGGAGAAAATATTTCTGAATGGAAATCATAGAAGGATTGTAATTTTGTTGGACCCCTGATAAGGAAAGCCTTGGATCAATTAATAGAGAATGAAGCTAAAAATAAAATTCTTATATTAGATTATGCAAGAGGAAAAGTAATATGTGGATCCCAATGTAGTAGGATAAATCCTTATATGATCCCTTGTTTCCACTTCAAAGAATTCAGATACTGAGACATACGAATGGGATATTGTTAACTATCAATCTAAAGCTATAGAATTCTAGACAATCAAAGAAATATAAATTGCAGAAAAACAACCATGCTTCATAGTGAAATTATTCTAAATTGTGCATGAAGGAAAAGAGAGACAATCCATAACACTACTTCCAAACAACGTAAAAGAATAATATGGTACCTTACTAAAATTTAAAGAGAAAATTTCTCCTCCAACTCAAATTGATGAATTTTCCAAGTAAATAGATGAGAAAAGGAGGTTACAAAGTCTTCTCTATAGTTTCACTAGAGAGGCAGTATTATGGTTGGATACCTATGCCCCCCAACTTCAAATATTTATAACTACTACAACAATTTTTTGGATAAATTTGGGAAAATTAAATCATCACCAACAACCAAAATTACACAGTTTAAGATAGAAGATGACCCTGTATCCCATATTAAACAATGTGAAGTTAAATATAAAAGAATCATACATAGAGATGGGAGAGTTTGGACACATATGTTTCCCACCACTCTCAACAATATACCAAACAAATGGTTTAAAGTTGATGATTCAAGGGAAATTATCTAGTTGACTGAATTAAAGAATAATTTTATAAAATATTACCAGTTAAAACTTACTCATAAAGAAGAATACGAAGAAGATAATTACATTAAAGAATTTATTTCTAACAACTCTGGTTCAAAAGTAGAAAAATTAAAAATTAAAGATGACTACCTGGTGACTTTAACATGTAATTATGTCTCGTGCCAATCATCATTTGAAAGAGAATTTTCCTAAATAGACATGGACATATAAAATTCCAAGGGAAAGTCTTCCATTTGAAAATAAACAATTCAAAGAAGTAGAAAAAACATTACAGCATTATTAAATATATCAAAAGAATAGGAATACATACACAAGAAACAATATTTTCCACTTACCTATCAAGAGGTGAAGGTTGGACACCATAGGCTCAATGAAGTAAAGGTCCTTGAATGGATGGATGTTAAAATAAAACTCAAAGAAATGGATATTTCTAACAATCATCATCTAAAAATGGCCCAACTAGGTGACTATTGGTCCATTTTTTAGCCTCCTTAAGGAATACCATGATGTATTTGCATGATATTAGAAATACATAAAAAAAAAATTCAAACAAATTGGCAAGAGGAAAATTGACCTCATCCTAGCAGCTAACCAAATAAAGAAACATCTATACAAATTAGCCAATAAATACAAACCCATTATGCAAAAGGAGATAGAATTGATGCTAGCTACTGGCATCATCCATCCTATAAAAAATTAGAAAGGGTGAGTCTTATTTTCATGAAAAAAAAATAAAAAAATTTACCCAAAGACGTAAGAATTTGTTTATATTTCTATGGGTTAAATAAATAACAATCATAGATAAATTTCTAACACCCTTTGTATATGAAATCATAAATGAAGTGGCAAGTCATGAAGGCTATGTTAGAATTTTGGGTAGCTTGGAAGGTATTTTTGAGAATGATACCCACCAAAAGATGTTGGTTTGCAAAGTTACCCAAAAGTGGAATTCTGGACTGAAAATGCCGATTTAGGACCTAAAATAAATCATATTTATTCTAAAGGGTCAATAATCTAAAACCATAAGTCTATATGTTTAAGTGACCCAACAAAAATAATAAATATAGAAGATATAAGTTGAGGTATCACACATTTTGTGTAAGAAAGATGTGATCTCTCTTATTCTAAGAGTGACTAGGAAGGTTGTCCAAGATTAGTTTTGGAGAAGGTTTCAACTCCTAGATTAGAAAGAGGACCAAGGGTTTGGAGGGATTAGATCTAGATTAGTTTATTTAGGCCCTGATCTAGACCAAGAATCATATCCTTCCACCTATTAGGAGGAGGCAGAGTGAAGGGTTAAAGGAGAAACATGCATGCAGAAGATCTTGAGGGTTCGAGGTCAAGGCCAAGGTTTTAGGTCTTGTTACCACTCAACCTAACAGGGGGACTAGAGGGGAACTTGTTAGGTTAAGAGAAACAACGAAATTGAAGCCTACTATGACCACAGCGAAATCTTCCTACTCTATATGGGCTTTCACCAATGGGAGGAGACCTAATGTAGAGAGAATCACTTATAAAGGATAGATCAACTAAGATGGATGTGAAGAGATCTTAGGGACCCTTTCCTAAGTGATGCTTAAGAATGGAACTTGCTTGTGTCTTAATAAAGTTACAAGTCTTTGTAGGAGAATTCGATGAGGATTTAAGGGATAGGTTGAAGTAATGTGAATTGTAAAGAAGCTTCCTAAACCCTAAAATCCTTGTTGAACTTGGTTTCCCAACTGGGTTTTGAAGAGTGGATTTTCACAAGATACGGGACCACATGGGACCAAGTGGACCTAGGTTAAGTTAGCAGGAATGATTTTAACAACCAACGATAGACATGACCTAATAAATGAGGAGATGGGGATGAAAGAAGTGATTTTCACTTAAAGGTGCAAAATTATCTCTATGAGGAACTAGCCTAGCGAAACTTAGGGAAAAAACATTTCTCGATGCTAGGGCTTGGGATATCTCATAACCCCACCATCATAAGTTCGTCAAATTTGGAGGTGAACAAGGAGACACATCAACACAGTAGATTTCAAGGGATCAAAGTTTTTCTTTTGGTGGTTTGTGGGGAAAATGATTCCCTGGGAACCCTAATGAGGCTAGACCTAGAATAAAGAAGGAGAGTTGAAGAAAAATGGTTCTTTAAGTGATCACATTATTGTATACCATATTCTAATCCTCTAGGGAGATTGGAGTCAAGAATAATATGAGGACAGACTTCGTTTCTAGCTCAAGTAGGTTTCAAGGACAACTTTACTTGTCATTAGGGCAAAGGAGAGTGTTCATAATTCTTTTACAGTTTGTTTTCGAAGGTAAGATTACTTGTTAAGATAAAATTCAACCATAGAATTATCCCTAGGAGAATTCGTTAAACATACATGGACCATACATAGAGGTGTACTATAAAGAAACATAATTCCACAATTTTGTTGTCAATGCATGCAACAACTAGCCCTGGTATAGTGAAAATATCATCATCAATGCATGTGACAAAGTAAAAGAATAAATATCATTAAATTTGTAATTACAAGTAAGATAATATATCCAACCAGTAACAAACATTCTAATCAGGAAGCTCTAAGATAAGAAAAGACAATCCGTACATGAAGATTCATCCATGCTCCAAAATTTCGTCCACGAAGAAGGAATAGTAAAAATATCAAGAGAGATACAATTCCAAACCAAGTGATGATGGGAGATGAAATCTCATAATTATTATTTATATACTCCTAATGAGTTTTATTTAGTTGCTTGAGGCTACATTAGCCCCTAAAATAAGAATAATGTGAAAATAACTATTTTTTCGTGAGAAGTCCACCAAATTAGTTGATAAGAAAAATGGAAAACCTCTCAAGAGATCGAACGATCAATAATACATGTCATTAGACTCTCTAAGAAGTATTATGAGGTCCATAAGTTCCATAATAATGAATATGACTCCCAAAAGTAATGCAAAAGGGGTTGGCCCCTTGTTCTCCACATAATAAACATGTGGTCCTCCCAATGGGTGTGGGGGCACACAAGTGACCTCATGGGTCTCCAAGTAAGTTTAAGATGCATGTAGACCATCTATAAGGGCTCAGATGATGGTGTAATTGATTCTAGATCAGCATATAGGTCATGGGTCATCTTCCAAGTGCATGGTACAATTGTGGGGCCGACTAGGCAAAGGTGAACCCTATGCATCTTCCTCGTCCAATAGGTGAATCTCGAGCAATTTTTGAACATATTTGGGCATCCATGGAGTGTTTTCTAATGTTACGGAGGACCATGGATTTGAATACACACCGTACATGTGCCATTGTATCCATCGGGAGGGTTAGCTCCCCGTATAGGGAGACCAAACCCAAATTGGAGATCACTTGCAATCCTACATAAGATCCAATGCATCCCATAGCCTTCCAATACAACCATTCATCAAGGAAATTGAGTAAAAGAGCTTACAAACCTTAGACAACAAGTGTGGACTTCATAATGGCATGCCCTTCCATAGTGGGTTTTGGCATGTGCTAATGTATCCAAGCACCAAATGGGGTTAACAAAATATCCTATTAGGTGGTTTCTACTTCTAAAGGGGATAGTATGTCCATGGTACATCCTTTAAAAAGTGGTGGCATGTTATAAATATATCAATGTAATAGGGAATGAAAGGGGCATCCCGGGGTCAAATGTAGGGGTACAAGGGTAGCTAATACAAGGGAAGCCCACACTTGGGTATATAATGTATAGGAGGGAGAAATTATGGTACATGAGGTTCCCCAACCTTGATTTTTCCACCCTTATGTATATCCCTTTTCCTTTCATGTTTTTTCTTTAATTGACTTCTCAAAGTTGGAGGGGTAAGAGCATGATGTGTGAGATATAATAGTGGATACCACCTTTAAGGTAGGGAAGCTCATTACCCACCAGGGGTTGGGACAATCATGGATCCTTAAATGATAATGGCGGATCATCTAGGGCTTGTAGGAACAAGGGTCATGGCTCATGTAGTGAGAAGACCTTATACTGGACCAAGAAGTTGAGCCCAAGAACCTCAGTTTTTATAGATTTTCAATAAAAGAAGAAAAGGGGGAGGTTGAGGAAGGTCTCATATGACCACAAGAAAAAACTAGAATCATTGGAAGGGATCAAGTCGAATAGGATTTTTATTCATTAAAAGAAGTAGTTGAGAATTTTGTCTTGATGTTTTCTTAAAAATGATGTTTTCAACAACATGTATTAATGTCTAATGTACAATACTCTAGAAGTACCTACTTACTATGGGTGATGAATCCAATTGTGGATGATTGCAAAGTGATTGTAATGTATCGAGATCTTTGTGAGCAGTTGGTGTTTAATCAATTATGTACAGTTAATTTGAAGGATAAAATATATTATTACTAGTTGGTTGATAGTGGGTTATCTTTCTATGATTAAGGAGGCAAACGGCCTATTAGGTGTTAAGGAAAAATTTTACTAAAAGGACTAATCTAGAAGGGCTACATCAGTAAGTAATTTAAGTTTTTATTCTTTCCTATTTTATAGGAAGATTGTAGATCTGAAGTAGAAGATTGCAATCCCCAATTTGCGTACTATGTTGCAATCCCCAATTTGTGTACTATGTATACTAGTTATATTAGTGATAGATGGCATGTTCTCTAGAATAGGATCTACCAAAATTGTTTTATATATGGATTAGTAAAATAATCTAGCATTGGGCCCAAATATCTATGTACTTAATTGATTTGATTGTTCAGGATTCCCATTGTGCATAGTGGTAGAAAGTTCATGCTACCTAGTGTGATTGTGTGCATGATAAGCCTCAGAATAGTAGGGGCTAAGGAAAAATTAAACATGGTATCAGAAATACTTTGAAGAGCATGTGGATCAAAGTTTGTGTAGGAAGCAATGTGAACCACCGAATATTGTGTAGACTTAGAGGGATTCTAGCTTTAGAAGGGGCCTATGAAATTTTGTGAGATACACTATAAAAGTTTCAATCTTCGAGTTCTGATGAGGTAATTAAGCTTCTATCCCCTGCAAGTATAGTCAAGGACCATGCGAGAATATTCATGGCCATGCAAGTAAATTCATAGCTATTGCAAGGAAAATGAAGGATCACACTCAAAAAGTCATGTTGCATGTGAGGAGAATCATGCACCATCCAAGACAAAATATAATCCTAACACAAAGAAGTCATGGCACATATTAGGAAATATACATGTATGTAAGGAAATTCATGACTCATGAGAGGAAAAACATGGGAATCGAAGGAAAGTCATGACTCATGTGAAGATGGTCATGCACATGCAAGGAAAATCATGGAGCTAGACGCATGAAGGAAATACCTTTGTCACTAAGATATAGTGTTGGAGTTTTGGGTAGCTTGGAAAGAATTTACGAGAAGAATACCGACTAAAAGTTGTTTAGGAAATTTACCAAAAAGTGGGACTTTACACCTAATATGTTGGTTTAGGACCTAAAATAAATAATTATTTATTTTGAAGGGTAAAGAAGCTAAAATCCTATGTCTAGAGGTTTCCTATGTGATCTAAGGAAAAGGATAAATAAAGGCAATATAAGGTGAGTTCTAACACATTATATGAAAGGAAGATGTGAGCCAAGTTTTTCTCATGATGCTAAGATTATACTTGGAGAAGATAACCACTCCTAGATCACTAACATGAAAGAGGATTTTGAGGGTTGATATTTATCCATGTTTGTTTAGGGCCTAAACTAGGTGAACAATCAGATTCTTCCATCTTTTCTATGGAGGAAGAGTAGAGGGTTGAAGGAGAAACATACTTGCGAAGATCTTGAGGTTAGGAGAGCAAGGCTGAGTGTTTATGGCTTTATTTAAGGCCAATTCATAAGGTCTATCCCATGTTTATATGATGTTGGAGAAGGTTGTCTGAAAAAAAGTGGTGAAGAAGAGGTTGAGCGTAAGTGTGAAGATATTCATGAACATAGTTTGATCAAGAAAAATCGTCCTTGAGAGAACAACCATCAAATAAACTACAAATAATTAGACTGATTTACTTCTAGACAAGGAGGACAGGGCTAAAAGGATTTTATGTTTGTTGTTAGCCTAAATGTTTGTTATAATAGAGCAAGTGTATATGTTGTGTAAGGGCCAAGTCCAAAATGGTGTTGAGACCCTATGCTAGACTAGGAAGCAGAGGTCAAGAACATCAACTGTTATAGACGTCAAATACATGAACAAAAATGGGCCAAGCTAATCTCAAGCTAGGTGAAGAGGGAGGCCAAGAAAGGTCTCAAATGATCATAGGATGAAACAAGAATTTGTTGAAGGGTTGAAGCCCAATAGAGTTTCTATCCATTAAAGGAAGTTTCTAAGACTTTTATCTCAAATTTTGTTCATAGATGAAGTTGTGAGTAACATGTCTAGAGGGCTAGCATATATTCATCTAGAAGAACCTAGTGACTATTAGTTTTGAAGAAAAATGTGGTTTACTGTATAGTGATCTTAACGGATCAAAATCTCTATGATTAGATGGATTTTAAGGGTCGATATAAAGTGCATATGAGAGAAAAAATAAATTTTTAGCATCTAGTGGAGAAAGGGGCATTTCTCTAGGATGAAGGAGGGAAAGGGCCTACCAGGTGTCAAGACAAAAGTTTATTGAAAGCGATGATCTGAATGGGTTGCATTAGCAAGTAAGTCATGTTTTTCTTCTTGTCTATTTTTCTAGGAAGATTGCATATTTGAAGTAGTAGATCACAAGCCCAAAATTGTATACCATCTATATTAGTTGTATTAGTTATCAATGACCATGATCCATACTAGGAGAGGCCTATAATTTTCTTATAGATGGATTAATATTATAATCTAGATTTGACCTCAAATCTCAATGTTATTAATCGATTCCAATGTTGAATATTTCCATTATGAAAAAGTGATCGAAAGTTCATGGAACCTAGCGTGTTTGTGTGTGTGATAAGCCTGAGACCAGATCTAAGGCCTAAGGAAAAATTCATAATATTGTTCATTCACATGTGGGTTCTCAAGTTATAATTATGTACCCATTATAGAGGAGGATCATGAAAAAGAAATTTTTGTCTCATATTTTGGTTTCTTTGCATCTAGAATCATTCCACTCATATTAAAGAATTCTCTAGCCATTTTCTCAACAATCATAGTCAAATCATTCAAAGGGTGCATATATAAAACAACAATTATTTATTTATATGACTATACTATTTATCAACTTCTAAAAGAGCATGTACAATAGCTAAAAGTAATCCTAGAAAGGCGTAGACAACTTAATCTATATCTCAACATTGAAAAGTATTTATTTTCCTCGCTAATTGGAATATTGTTGAGGCACATCATATGTATGGATGGGATCAAAGTCAACATGGATAAAATGAAAGTGATCCTTCATTTCAATCCCCAAGTCAATTAGAAGTATATTAAAATCATTTAGGGGCACACAGGGTGATACAAAAAAATTATTTGACATTTCTCTATTATAATATTTCCAATTAATGAGTTGTTAATAAAAGATGCACAATACATATGGATAGAAGACTCTAATGAGTCATATTTTAATTATTAGAGAGAAAACACAAAGAGTGTTTGGTCCCTATACTACCAGTGTAACCCCTTATTGTTATTAGTGCATACCCCTTATTATATTGTTGTGCCCATGTAGTCCCCATATTGTTGTTATTGTGCCCCATAGAAGCCCACTATTGTTATTATTGTGCCCTTACATTATTATTGTTATGTAGGCTCTGATTATATTATGACCCCTTAGACTCCTATATATAGAAAGGAGGTCTTGTCATTTTTATCATCTAAGAATTGTTCATTTGTATAATGTAAAGGTGATTGCCCCCTCGAAGAGGCTTATTTCTAAGGTTTTGATCTATCTTTTCTATCTTTTCGTGAGTTGGTTTCATAACATTTGGTATCCAAGATTTGGGTTCTAGGATTTCGCTACTCCAAATAGGCCATTATGGTATTTTCGCTGTAACTTATTTTATGTGATGTTTCAGAAGCTAACGAAAAAACCCATTTGAGAGGAAATTTTGCTGAACCTCAGTGCCAAATTTCAGATCTTGTCTCGCTGAAGTTTCAGCAATATGATCTAAGGAATTTAGGGTTTTTACAAGCTCCAGAATTTCATCTAAAACAGGTCATCATCGAATTTTCACTATAACTCTTTCGCTACAAAGTTGAAGAAGCTAAGAAAAAAACCCATTTGAGAAGAAATTGGTTTGAACCTAGGTTTTAAAGTTTAGATCCTCTATCACTATATTTTCAGAGATATAATCTGAGGAAGTTAGGGTTTTTGCAGACCCCCGAATTACATTCCGAACAGGTCACCTTGGACAAATCATCATAACTCTCTCTCTAAGCACCTCATCCAAATTTCGTAAAGAGTGAAAGAAATTAGACAAAATCTAGTTTGTTGGGTATCATTTTCAGAGCCTAAGCTCAAAATAGTGACACGTGACACTTCGTACAGGTTCGCTCTACTAAACACGTCTATAATCAGGTGATCATGGGATATTTGATATAACTCTTCCTTGGAGAATCAAATCTTGATCACACTTATGGGGTTAGAAAGAGGGCTTAGAGGGATACTATGGGACATAATTTCAGAACTTAGAGATCTTAAATTACATAGTTACAATCGTTTCAATATCGAGCTCTTGAAATCAAGAAAAGGTGATATGAGGAAGTTTGATGGCAAGGATCTGGTAAATTGGATACTACAAATGGAGCAATATTTTGATCTACATGAGGTGCAACTATTACAAAGGGTATGTAACTAGATCAATTTTTATGGTATAGAGGGATTTGTTCTCATAAACCACTTGTTACCTGTTCAACTCTCATGGAGGAAAGGTAGCACATTATGAGGATACAAAGAGAAACACCTTTAGCAAATTGATAAATCTCAAACAAAAGTTTTCAATTGTAGAGCACATTGAGGACTTTAAAATACTGAATATAAGGGAAAATGATATTCCCGAGAAGGAGAGGATTGATGTCTCCATAGGGACTTTAAAGGATAACATTCAACATGAGGTTTGTCTTTGGGAACCTAATTCATTGGAGAAGGCATTCAGGTTGGAAAGAAAAGTGGAAAGAAAAATTATGGCAGCAAGGAAGTCTACCCCTCACAACTATAAATATGGAAGTGTTGTTTCTCCTAGGCTTCCACAACCTACAAGGTTGACACCACAACAATTGGAAAAAGAAAGAGAAAAAGGTCTTGTTACAATTGTGATAACAAATACATTAAAGGTCATAAGTGTGTTGAGAAGAAATTATTTTACATCGATTGTGAAGAGGAGAAGGAAAAGGATCAAGAAACGTCAAAAGAAGAGGATGTACATGGGGAAACCAACCACAGAAAAAGAAGAAATGAATCTGACCATATCTTGTAAAGCATTGGCAAGAATTACCACTCCTCAAACTTTCAAGATAAAAGGACATATCAAGAAGAAAAATGTTAAAGAAGCGAAAGATCACATTGAGCATCAAGAAATGAATCCAACCATATCTTGTAATGCATTGGTAGAAATTACCATTCCTCAAACTATCAAGAAGAAAAAGGTTCAAGAAGCGAAAGATCATGTCGAGCATCAAGAAAGGAATCCGAAAATATCTTGTAATGCATTGGCTTGAATTACCACTCCTCAAACTATCAAGATAGAAGGACATATCAAGAAGAAAAAGGAAATAGTGTTGATTGATTCGGGCAGTACCCATAATTTTATTCATTGTAAGATAGCTAAGGAATTGAATTGCTTCATATATCCAGCACCAGAGTGTCAAGTAATGGTTGTAAATGGAGGAATCATAAATTTCTCTGGAAAGTGCCATAATATCAAGCTATTCATGGGAGAATATGTATTGAATAGCCCAATGCTTTCTATTCCAATGGGTGGTGTTGATGTTGTACGAGGAGTCCAATGTCTACAATCCTTGGGTACAATATCTTTTAATTTTCAAGAATTTTCCATGAAATTTTCTTCAAAAGGAAAGGAAGTTGAATTAAGGGGTATCATAGGCAAACAGGGAATGATAATCAGCTCTAACAGAATGATAAATCTTCTAAAGAAAGAACAACGAGGCATAATTTCCAACTATGTTCGCTAGCGGTTTCCATATCAAAATCATCTATTCCTCCATATCTCAACAAAGTCTTGGACATTCAAAGGTATTTGAGACTCCCAAAGGCCTCCCACCTATTCATGATCATGATCATTTGATTCCAGGAAGTGTTCCTCCAAACACCAGGCCTTACAGATATCCATATGCCCAAAGTAGTGAAGTTGAATGTATGCTTGCAGAAATGCTAAAGGTTGGTATAATTATCCACCCAAATTCGATAAACAAAGAAAGGGATGAATTGAAGAATGACAAACCAGGTTGGGAACTCATTCAAATGTTGCAGAAGATCCCAGTTCAAACAATATTTTGAGAACTTGACAAGGAAGGAAAAAACATATTGGAACTTGAAGCAGTCACAAAACCAAGAAATCGACAACTACAAAATCGATCAATTTCAGAGTATCTCATCAAGTGGAAGAACTTACCTGTTGAATATTCCACATGGAAGGCTGATAATGTTTTACAGAAGCATCCAAAACTACTCAAGCATTAAGAACAACACTTTTTGAAGGGCGGGGGCATGTTAGGCCCCTATACTACTAGTGTAACCCCTTTATTGTTATTAATGCATCCACCTTATTATACTACTGTGCCCATGTAGTCCCCATATTGTTATTATTGTGCCCCATAGAAGCCCACTATTGTCATTATTGTGCCCTTACATTATTATTGTTATGTCGGCTCTGATTATATTATGACCCCTTAGACTCCTATATACAGAAAGGAGGTCTTGTCATTTGTATCATCTAAGAAATGTTCATTTGTGTAATGTAAAGGAGGTTGCCCCCTCAAAGAGGCTTATTTCTAAGGCATTGATATATCTTTTATATCTTTTTGTGAGCTGGTTTCATAACAAAGAGGCTCCAATTTTTACATTTTCTGAAAGGTCAAAAAGATTTCATCTACACATTGATGCATCTATCATAGTGATAAAATAGGTTTCAACACAACTCAAAACTGATATAGTTGACCAGTTGAACACATCTTCTAGTCAAAATATAAAGAAGGTAGAAAGGAACTTATTGATAGTACAGCATGAAGAATTAGTGATGATTTTTTCCTTGAAGGAATTCTACCATTATCTTGTAGCCAACCCATTCACATCTTTTTACTAGTTATTGGGCCCTAAAATACCTTCTTAATAAGCCTATACATCAAAAGAGGATATATCAATGGATACTATTGTTTCAAGAATTTCAATTTCAAATAATAGTTCAACCAAGAAGAAAATTTCTTGGTCTAGACCATTTATACCAACTCAACTCTAGAGAAGTGCTAGATATTTACAAGGATCCATATGCACATTTTTCTAAGTTGAGGTTTCCCCCATATAATTTTTAGAGATTGTGTAAAATTTACATTTAGGAAAAGACACCAAAGATTTGTTCGAGAAAAAGAAAGACATTCTCTATGAAAGAAGAAAAAATTTCACTAATTAATAGATAATTATATAACTTGGAATTATACAAGGTATTTTGATGTTGTGTTGTAGAGCATGAAAGACAAGGTATAGTCAAAAAACCCCACAAAGACTAGTAGGAAAAATTATCAAAGCTAAACAACGACGTGAAAATTCATTCAAGCAAGATTATGGTGGCCTATAATATTTTGAAACCTTTAAGTACAAGTCTATAAAACCAAGACATGCTACTAAATATTGACCACACTGTAAGAATGAAATGCCACTACAACGATTCACTCCTACTCTTCAGTTCAGGATTAGGGATATTGACCTTTTTAGGCCATCTCTTTAAAGATCCAAGAGGATTGGAGCCAAATATATATTTATTGTACTTTATTACTTCACAAAATGGGCACTATTTAAACTCATTGGGTCATGTACTAGAGAAGAAGAAACAAATTCATCTACTAAAATACTATGACAAGATTTTGACTCCCCTTAAATCTTACTAGTGATTGGAGCACACACTTTATTAATGCCACAACTAAAATTCTATTGCAAAGATCCATGATTGAATAAAGATAAATGGTAGCTCATGTCCCATAAAAAATAATGTATTCAAGTTGTTCAACAAAATGTTTCATAAAGGACTCACAAAAGGATGAGTGATAAAACACTATTATTTTTATGGCCATACAAAATTGATCATAGATGATCAATAAAAGATACTCCTTCCAAACTAGTCTATCGTTATGGAGGCACAATCCCACTACACATATCAAAAAAATGTAGTAAGTGTGTCATCTATTTTAACTTTTGATATTAAGAAAGGTGAGAAGGAATGCCTCTACCAACTACATAGATTTGAAGGAGACTGATTGTAGGAACTTCATCATCAACAAGTGAAAAAACAAGAACAAAAGACATAGTATGATTAAAAAATTAAAGAAAAGAACTTAAAAATAGGATATCGTGTGTTACTATATGACATTCACATTAAAGGGAAGGCTAGAAAACTAGAAATTGAATAGAAGGGCCCCTTTATAGTCAAGTATATTTGGCCATTTGGAGTATTTCAATGAGGACACTTCAAGGATAGTTATTTAACTCTATTGTCAATATAACCTAACTAAAAAATTATAAAGCATAGAACCACCACAATGACTAATAGTCAAAACCTCATTGTGGCATCAATGGGCATGTGCTTGTCTTAAAACCATTATGCGATAATCAAAACATATGAACCTTGTACATAACTATAAATTAATTTTAACATTGAATTCACTAATATAAGATTCAATTATCAAAGTAGGTACAATAATCGACTTGTTCAACAAATATGTACCAGGAAAAAAATCATTACATGCACAAGAAATTCATATGGATTAAGTAGAGGATCTATGAAGTCAACTAGATAAGAAATCATAGCAATATTCAAAGGAAAACATATAGAGAGCTTATTGCTAAGAAAGTAAAAAATAACATTGACAAAGATACCATGAAGATAATAAAATAGACATTTTCTTTAACTTGACTAAATGGTCGAACCAAAATACTCATTCCAAGACTCTAGTTTGGGTCAATAAAACTTCTTAACTTGACTAGCGCCTCAAACATGACAAGAATATGAACATAAAAAAAATTGGCCCACATAATTTGGTAAGTCCAATAAAGTACACAACCGCCAAAAGTGTAGACCCATGCAGACAACACCAACAAAATCTATCTTTTTTCACTACAATTATGCCAATGGGATGAACATAGCTAGACCCTTTGGATCAAATTAATTTCAAATAGTTCCCAAAATACTTATTTTAACCAAAAAACTTTCCATTTCCACAATTTGTTTTGACCTAAGCTTCTGAGCACTAAACTTACAAAAAATCATGAGCTCTGTATTTTTCCAACACTTCAATATATGACTCCAAACTACTCGATCATTCCAGAGGAAAGGAATTTGAGGATGATTTCAAAATTCCACCCCATAGAGAATATGTGTAGGATAAAGAAACATTGGTCAAACCATGGATGAAATTTTCATTTAATAAGTCTATTTCCATAGACCTTGAGGCTCACATCAACAACATTAGATGAGGCAGGGTTGAAGAGATCTCCGATAATAAAAAATTGGTGTCATTTAAAAATTTTCCCTAGTCGACAAGAAATGGAACATAGAAATAGAGCACCTATACATTGCAACTATTTGAGATTATTTCGTTTCTCCATTAAATTCATAATTTGAAGACATTAAGGAGGAGGTTGTAAAATTTATTATTAGTCAATTCCACTATACAGTACGCTAGATATGAATACCTCTAGCCATCATTGTGGTTGCAATTCATCAAGTCACAAGTCTCTTCCAGAAGGGTAATAAAATTCCCCAATAATCTACCTAATTCCAAGCTACGGAACTTCACTAGAGGAATAACTACCAATAATTCTAAGAGACTAATCAGGAGACACAACAAAAACATAGAAATTAACTGGGCCTATATCATTGTATACTTGTGCCTCACTCTGGTCAGCCAAGCATCAAACTTTAAGTTGAATATGTAGAAATCCCTTGGTCAAATTGTCATAATAGGAAAGCAATATAGTTAGGTCAACCATGCCAACAACATCATTAAGACACATTGAAAGGAATGTTAAATCATGGTAAGAAAATATATTTTCCTTATTTACTAATATGGATTTTTGTGCCACACATTACTCTATTGAGGGAGATTATATTTCCAAATAAATTTATACCAATAATGAATAATTTTAGGTGTTTATCTAACAACTGGTTAGTAGGATAGAGTCCTTCTACATTGAGGAAATGTTCCATAATTGGCTAGTGAACATGAAAAATGTGACTCCCATGTGGAGAGTGTCATAACAAAACCATCGGGCTCATTGCATTAAAAATCACATTTAGTTGGGATTAAATAAAACTCGACTCCCCTTTTTCAATTCCGATAATGTCCAACCCAATGAACTTTCATGTTAATTGTTGGGCTTAGAAATATTTGATCATCTCAGTTGATAGAAAAATAAAATATATCCAATTTGAGGCATAGTCCTTAAACCCCAAACAAATACAACCTTTCAAGTGAATGATAAAAAATAGGAAGAAGAAAGGGATGCTAAAGTATAAACTATTCCATTCAAAGTCAACTTATCTAGCCTAATCAAGCTGACTACTAAAAATCAATTAGCATGGATAATAATACCTAGAGTAAAACAACCAGGATCTTTGGGTGTCTATTGGAAATAGGTAGTGCAAGACATCACAATAGATGATCACAAGCTACAACATAAACTAAAATCCATAGCTAAACAATTCCTTCATAAAAAAATAGTAAATAGCAAGTCAAATCACCAATAGACAAGAGCCAAGGACTTAATGGAGTCATTCGTCAGACAATAAATCTTAGAATCACTAGACCAAGAAAAAAAAAATATTGACATAATCCAGTAGAAATTTTTTCATGAGAACGAAATGGAAAGGAAATATACATAATTCTAATGGACATATGATCGAGGTGGATATTAGTGGCCACAAGCTAATTCCACTTGGATCCCCTCTAGTGCTTCTTTCAGTTTTTTCAGTTTCCTTAATTATAGCACAATTTACTATTTTTAGCAGTTTTTTGGGTCCTAAACTTCCGGAGCCGTTTTGAGGCCCTAAACGACATTTTTCTGACAAATCTACTGCTAGCGATACTTTTGTCAAAAAATCATCATTTTTGTTGTAGTCCTCGGAGAGCTCTTTCCAACAGGCTATCATGAGCATCAAACAGAGATAATACGACCAATTCGCGACCCCGGGAAGTTGATGTACCAACTTACCCAAAAACGAGGCCCACAATTTGGTGTTTCATCTTCTAGGGTTAGGCTTTGGAATGTGAATTGTTTTCTTGTTTCTCAACAATAAATAGGCCTTCGAGCCTCATTGTAACACAGTTGAGAGGCATGTAGCCACACCTCTCTTCTCAGAGATAAGCTACCATCGCCCTAGCTGGTTTATTTCCATTTCTGGTTGTAAGCATATTTCAGTATTTTCCATTAATGAAATGAAGTATTATTTCCGTTGCATCTTTGTGTATATGGTTATCTCTACAATTTGTTGCATTCCTATTTAAGTCCGGATCAGTGGTATTAGAGCAGTCTGTTATTTTTCTCTATTTTTCTTTGCATGTCCCCAATGAGGTCAGGATATAAGGAGTTAGGGCTTGAACTGGTCGAACCTTTGAAAGACCAACCTCGCAAATCCTGACGGCCTCCCATGGCGGATGAGAAGAAAGATGCGGGAGCAAGAGATCCTATCAAAATCTTGCTGGAGGAAGCCTTCGAGCAACAACGGAACGCGATGATGGACAACTTTGCCCAAATCCTTCAGCGGCTACCCAAAAGTGATGCCTCAGCTTCCAGCAGCTACTCTGTAAATGCCACGCCCTTTAAGGTACACGTTAATTCTGAAATCCCCATATTCGAGGTTCAGATAGACACAGATGTCATAGTTAAATGGTTAAATATGCTAGAGGGTTATTTTTTGTTCATGAATTTTTGAGTTGGGAAAAAATTGTTTTTTCTCTTCTCAAATCAGCCCCCCACGTCAAGGATTGGTGGGAAACCTACTGCAAGAAGAAGGATGAAAGTGCAGGCTCACTATTTTCAGCCGCACCCACCTGGAATTCATTCCGGGATGCCATTAAGGAGCAATACTACCCTGTTGGAAGCTATGAGGATGAATACATAAAGTGGACCACGCTGCGGCAGGGAAGGGATCAAGATGTACTGGATTTCACCAATCTTTTCCATACCCTTCGCACAAAGTTGGGTATCAAGGATTCGGAGTAGTATTTGATACTCAAATACCACGGCTACCTACACAAGTACATCTAGGAAGAAATAGAATTCCTGAACATCTCCTCGCTCGGCATAGCATACCAATATGCCGTCAAGATCGAGCAAAAGTTTAAACGAAAGAAGCGAGACTTTGATCTGTGAATCCAAAGCAAAGGAAAGGTGCCCCTAAACCACAGATCAAAGGACAAAGCCAATGTGGGGCAGCCCAAGCCAACCTGCCAAAGCTACAAGCAAAGAACAATGCAGCAAAGCCGAAAAAGGACACGGGAAAATGGTGTGAGTTCCATAAGAGCTCCACTCACAACACAAGTGAGTGTCGAGCCAAGCAATCACTAGTGGCTGAGCTAAAGTTTTCAGAATCAGATGCATGTTCTGACTCTGAGTCAGAACCCGACAAGGGGAATGACAAAGGGAAGTAGATCATTGATGTGGATCCCAACGCCACTATTGCTACTACCAAGATCCAGAAAAATGAACCCAAAGATCCAGAGGAGGAGGAGCGTCTCTTCCACTCCCAGATGTGGGTAGGGGCACCTGTTACAGTTCATTGTCGATAGCGGGAGCCAAAAGAACCTCATTTCAGCAGAGGTCGTGAAGCGATTGGGCTTACCGACCACAGCACATCCACAACTGTACACCATCGGGTGGCTGCACCAAGGATGGGATCTTCATGTGAGCCAACAGTGTCACCTTCCATACAACATCAAGCCCTTCACAGATGAGGTATTATGTGACATTTCTCCCCTTGAAGTTTGTGATGTATTATTAGGACAACCATACTTGTGGAAGCGACATGTTGTGTATCAATCCAGGCCTCGTGATGTTATTATTACATTTGGAAATCAGTTGTACAGGATACCAGAGGTAGCACCACCTACTGGAAAATTTGTTTTCCTGATGATACACCCTCAAGGAAAGAAGAAGACGGTGGCCACAGCCTCCAGACAGGGCCCCTCTGCACGACAACTACATATGGACAAGGTCATGGAGGAGTACGAGGACATCTTCACCTCCCCTGTAGGGGTTCCTCTACATTGTCAGGTCAAGTACTCCATCGATCTGACCCCAGGTGTGCCACTACCCAATGGACCAATTTATTGGCGCTCCGTTCTGGAGAACGATGAAATTAAGAGGCAGATTCAGGAGCTAATGCAGAAAGGCCACATCCATCCGAGTTCATTGCCTTGCGGGAGCCAAATTGTGTTGGTACAGAAGAAGGATGGGACTTGGAGACTCTGTATTGACTATCGAGCAATGAACAAGATCACTACCCATAATAGGTACTCGATCCCGCAGATTCATGACCTCCTGGAGCAACTAAAGGGGGCAAAATATTTCAGCAAGATCGATCCGAAGTCAGCATATAACCAAGTACCAATCGAACACTCTAATGTGTGGAAGACTGCCTTCAAAGCCAAGGAGGGCCTTTCCGAATGGTTAGTTATGCCTTTCAGGTTGACGAATGCTCCTGAAACCTTCGTGAGGCTGATGGATGACATCTTGCGGCCATTCACCAACTTATTTGTAGTGGTATACTTGGATGACATTCTGATCTTCACCTAGAGTTGGGAAGAGCATCTCTGCCACATCTGACAGGTTCTCCAAACACTATGGCAACAAAAGCTATGTGGAAATTTGGATAAATGCACTTTTTGCATGACCCAGGTTCAACATCTGGGATACATTATTGATGAACAGGGGGTGCATGTGGATCCAGCCAAGATCCAAGTCATTTGAGATTATCCATCTCCAACCACTCTGATAGAGCTTCCCAACTTTCTAGGTCTTGCCAACTTCTACCGCAGGTCCGTGTTGGGGTTTTCTCATATCACTTGGCCTTTGAGTCAAGTCACCAAGGGAGGAGCGAAAGCAAAATTCTTTTGGTCTAAATATCAACAGGAGGCATTCATAGAGTTGAAAGATCACCTCTGCATGGCACTAGTGCTGGCGTTACCAGATTTACAACAACCATTTGAGGTCGAGATAGATGCCTCTGACTATGCTATTGGGGCAGTCCTTACTCAACACAGGCATCCAATGGCATATCAGAGTGAAACACTTTCAGACACAGTCTGAAAGTATCCCACTTATGATAAAGAGATGTATTCCATTGTGCAGGCCTGCCAACAATGGAAGCATTACATTTTGGGGAAGGAAACGGTCATCCACACAGACCACCGACCCCTGCAGTTCATACAAACCCAAGGGAAATTGTAGAATGACCGCCGTCAGAAGTGGTCCACATACCTGCAACAGTTCCATTTGAATATCAAGTATAAGAAGGGCAGCACTAGTAATGTTGCATATTGCCTCAGTCGACCACTGATCATGGCATTAACCACCGTGCTCAGCACGAGACTTATGATTGGCCACTGCTTTACAAAAGCGACTCGGAATTTGACCACAGATACCAGACCCTCTTGGAGGGTCAACATGTTCCATATTTTCACCTCCAAGGTGGCCTGTTATGCCACCTGGGTCACCTTTGTGTTCCTTCAAGCGAGCGTGCCAAGATGATTTGGGAAGCACACTACAGTCAGGTTCTTGGGCATTTTTGGGTCTAAAAAATGGTGGAAGTACTGCAGAAGTATTTCTATTAGCTCAATCTTCGGCAGGATTTCAGGAAGTACATCAGATCATGCACTTCCTACGCCATTACCAAACCGACCATCAAGAAGCAAGGCCTCTATACCCCGCTGCCTACCCCTAGTCAGCCTTGGGAATCCATATCCATGGATTACATGTTAGGCCTTCCATCCTCTAAGCATGGAAATGACTGTGTTTTTTTGGTCGTCAACAAGTTCTCAAAGATGGCCATTACGGTGGCCTCCAAGAAGAATATCACAACAGAATCCACTACTAAACTCTTCTTTGAACGAGTATGGGTACACTTTGGGATCCCATAGTCTATCATCTCAGATTGGGACAACAGGTTCCTTAGTACATTTTGGTCCAGTCTCTAGTCGATGTTGGACACCAAACTCACTAAGTCCACAGCCTTCCATCCTCAAACGGATGGCCAGACAGAGGTTGTCAACAGGATGATCGTACACATTCTACGCATGTACAACTCAAAGCATCCACACACATGGGACAAGAGCCTCCCCTATGTTCAGCACATGTACAACTGGGCTCTCCACAGCTTGACTGGCCACAGCCCCTTTCAAGTGGACTTGGGATTCCAGCCACTATTTCCCATCGATGTGGCCATGCCATTTGCAGCTACTCACATAGATTGTGCTCATGTCCAGTCCGAAACATATAAGGCAAACAGCTTCATTGAGCACATCCAACATATTCCCCAGTAGGTCCATGACATTCTAGAGAAATCAAATGGTAAGTACAAGCAACGGCATGATCAACATTAGGTGCCACACAAGTTTCAGGTGGGTGACAAAGTCTGGTTGCATTTGCAAAAGGAATGCCTTACCAGAGCCTATCGGAAACCCAGACCACTCTGATATGGTCCTTACACCATTACCAAGGCTGTGGGAGATAATGCATTTGAGCTCAGCATTCCCCCATTCCTTGGCCTGCACTTGGTGTTCAATGTCGACCGCCTTCGGCCATACTTTCCACCATTACTAGACACGTTCGACATTTCAGAACAACTCACACCCACAGAGTTAAATCCAGCTTGCATGGAACAAGTTGTGAATGATCGGGTCATGGACACAGAGATCAAGCACACTCACCAGCAGAATATCTAACTATATTGAGTTGTCAAAGCAGGACAACTTCTTCACCAAGGCAAGTGGCTCACCAGGGACCAAGTGCAATAGAAGTTCCCTCATCTCATGGAGGAACTCAATGCAATGGGTATCATTGCTTCGTAAGGGGGGAGGAATGATCTAGGTGGATATTGGTGGCCACTTGCTAATTGCACTTGGATCGCCTCTTGTGCTTCTTTTATTTTTTTCAGTTTCCTCAATTATAGCACAGTTTACTATTTTTAGTAGTTTTTTGGGTCCTAAACTTTCGGAGCCGTTTTGAGGCCCTAAACGACGTTTTTTGGGAAATCTACTGGTAGTGATTTTTCTATCAAAAAATCATCTTTTCTATTGTAGTCCTCAGAGAGATCTTTCCAATGGGCTATCATGTGCGTCAAACGGAGATAATACGACCAATTCACGACCCCGAGAAGTTGACGTACCAACTTACCCAAAAACGGGGCCCACAATTTGGCATTTCATCTTCTAGGGTTAGGTTTTGGAATTTTTCCATTATTTCTCAACAATAAATAGGCCTTCAAGCCTCATTGTAACACAGTTGAGAGGCATGTAGCCACACATCTCTTCTCAGAGATAAGCTACCATCACCCTAGCTGGTTTATTTCCATTTCTGGTTGTAAGCATATTTCAGTATTTTCCATTGATGAAATGAAGTATTATTTCTGCTGCATCTTTGTGTATATGTTTATCTCTGTAATTTTTTGCATTCCTGTTTAAGTCCACATCAACATAACCCATAGAAAAAATCCCAAATACTAATATGGTGGGGAAAAAAGTAGAAATAAAAATCCATGAAATAAATTCAGGTACCGAGCAACCTCACAATATATTCTCTACCTATTGAGTCGATCATAATAGATGAAGAGGATGATTTTCTCCATATACCTCCTAAAGTGTTGCACAAAGTGTTGCCATTGATGACAATAAGTGACAATGATGTAAAAGGGGATGTGAAACGAAACAACAATGTCATTTACGAATAAAAGGGTATGGTTTGATAATTGGATCCCTTGAATTCCTTCATTAAGTTAAGTCAAAGTAATTTGAATTTTCTTGAGCTGTCGTTGGATTTATGATGTCATAATGAATCTACAAATGGTATGTTTGGAAAATTTTGTTTGATACCTTTCCAATGGTATATTACAGTCTAAAAAAATATTGCCATATGAGAAGTTATGACCATTTGAAGATTAACATAAGACAATTTCCTAAACTATGGGGAAAAAACCAATAGCAACAAATTTTTTAAGCATGATGTATCTTCTGGGTGGACCTATGGTTGAGTCATTAGAATATATGGTTGATATCACATGATGTGCACATATCTAACACATTAAAATCTTTATCATATATTATAGAATCTCACTATTGAAATTTCAATACATGATGGGTGATATGTGACCACCCCCCTTAGTTAATGAGAGGGCCACCCTTCGACAATGAACTACTCTTGTCATGACATGTGGCATGGATTGGTTGACCTCTCTATGGTTTAGTCTTTAAAATATATGGTTGATATCACATGAACTGCACATTGTTTAATAGATTAAAATATTGATCATATCTTACAAAATATCACCATTGAAATTTCAATACACGATGGATTATATGTCACCATCCTCCTCAGTTAATGAGGGGGCCACCCTTCCATGTTGGCATACACTTGTGTTGTATAAAATACAACCACCCTACAAAATTTTTCTTTAGCTTCATTTCGGAGCCTTCCTACCAACCAACATAGTAGCATGTCTTCCACTGTCAAATACATATGCTTCATTGTTTTCTCAGCAACTTGCTAACTTGTGCATGTCAATTTGCTTCTATCCCCTCACAGGCTGCCATTCCATTCTTGGGCTAGTTGTTGGCTAAGAAACTCCCTCAGAAAATTCTATAATTCTGGAGGGGAACCAACCTTCCCTCTAGAAATTGCGCAAATTTCCTAAACATCGTGCTGGGCTGAGAAATTGCGCAATGCAGTTAGAAAGCCTTCCTTGGGAAAATTGTGCAATCTGGCCCACCACTGCAGCTTAGCTCAGAAATTGCAAAAATCAGTTGGGAAAACTGTTGAGCTCCAAAATTATGCAGAGCAATCTTACAGGCTTCCTTGGAAAAACTGTGCAATTTCGCCAGCACCGCAGCTCAGCCCAAACTGTGAGCGATTCTGGGCAGCATTTACCTGCTCCTCCCAGAAATTGTGCATCCCCTCTACGAAAGCTAACCCAAGTCCTAGAAATTACATAATTCTAGGTAGCGGTGACCTGCTCCTCCCAAAAATTATGTGATCTCTTTGGGATGGCCAACCCAGTTCCTCTCAAAAATTGTGCAAACCCCTCTCTTAGTCAAGCAAGTTATTGCATGTGCCTTCAGGTTAATCAGTTCCCTCTGGGATAGAGAAAAACTGGTTTTCATACATGCGCTTCTATTCACGAAATAGGAAAAGGCAGCATGCAAAAGGAATCCCTAGATCTAGGGATCCATTTTTAGTAGTGGAAGGTTACATGCAAAACTCATTTTGAAAACCTCTCGCCAAGTGTCGCCTTTTCCTAGATTTTTGGCACGTGTGTCATAACATTGATCTTATTAAAACTCATGAAATGGATGTTGTAGAGCTCATTCCTCACATCGACCTTACAGCTCTAACATCGCATATTGCATCGAGGAGTCTTTAGCGCTTTCAACTCAGTTGTTTCAGGGTAAGTCTACTTTTCATGTCTTGTGCTAGGTTTTTGTCAGTTTTTGTGTTTTTCTTTTTGCGAGTGTTGTCTGCTTGATTTCAAAGAGTGTTCATTGTTGGTTTAATGTATTTTATATTGTAGAAGAATCGTTTTAGTTTTCGTTCACATCTCACTTTTACCGCATGCATGACAATGTTTTTGCACTCATGGTCACCTTTTCAACGACTCGCTTCAAATACATTCATGTTTTCGCATTTTATAAATCGTGCACTTGTTGTTTGGATGCATGATCATTCACTCTTGTTTACACAAAGTATCACCATGCATTCAGACTTCTCATCTTTTCAATCGACCGTCATCGAGTCTACGCTAGGTTGGCCCAGAACTTGCCTTGCCTAGCTAGCATTGTGCATTTCTGGAAGTGAAGGCTCCTCCTTCCCTCTAGAAATCACACAATTCTAAACCCAGCACTGACCTCCAGGCTTTCTCTGCATAATTCTAGGAGGCAATTCCTTTAGCGCTTTCAACTCAGTTGTTTCAGGGTAAGTCTACTTTTCATGTCTTGTGCTAGGTTTTTGTCAGTTTTTGTGTTTTTCTTTTTGCGAGTGTTGTCTGCTTGATTTCAAAGAGTGTTCATTGTCAGTTTAATGTATTTTATCCTGTAGAAGAATCGTTTTAGTTTTCGTTCACATCTCACTTTTACCGCATGCATGACAATGTTTTTGCACTCATGGTCACCTTTTCAACGACTCGCTTCAAATACATTCATGTTTTTGCATTTTATAAATCGTGCACTTGTTGTTTGGATGCATGATCATTCACTCTTGTTTACTCAGAGTATCACCATGCATTCAGACTTCTCATCTTTTCAATCGACCGTCATCGGGTCTACGCTAGGTTGGCCCAGAACTTGCCTTGCCTAGCTAGCATTGTGCATTTCTGGAAGTGAAGGCTCCTCCTTCCCTCTAGAAATCGCACAATTCTAAACCCAGCACTGACCTCCAGGCTTTCTCTGCATAATTCTAGGAGGCAATTCCTTGCTGCCCCAGAAACTGTGCAATTCAATTTGTTGGTTTGCATGTCACTACTAACTAAAATTACGAATTGTGCAATTTTAGTCCTCAGTAAGCCAGGATGGACTATGCATTATGCAGTTCCATTAGTCAATGAGCCTCCTGATAGCCCAGAATATGCCTTACATAGTTTTTGTAGTTAGTCTTCCATCCTCACAATGAAAATTGTGCAATCTTCACAGAGAGTCCCAAAGGTATGTTGCATGTCAGTCGTCCAGTTTATTTTTGTTTTCAACCAACTAAATTTTTTCTACGAGTGTTTTTATGTCTCCACATATCATAGGCATTTTTCTACCTCTCAGCAGCATAGGTACAATGGCTTCCAGGAGAGCAGAGTCGAAGACACCTTTCAAAGTGCAACTAGGAATGAAATCGATCAAGTGTCTATGAACTTGCTTATATATGAAGACATCAAGTTGTTCATGGACAAGGATATCAAGATGAAATGGCAACGATGTCACAATGATCAACAACATTAGTAGTAGTAGAAGGTAGGACACCTACATGTGACAAATGCAATAGGAAGGTTGTTGACAGTGTAGAGGCAGAACAAATTTGCAAGCTCAAGTAGATCCACTTGTGATGAAAGAAGCTTTGGAGATTGAGGCTATTAGGCAATGATGTGATGATAGGATTGTGCAAAGGAAAATATATAGATAGAGAAGGAGTTGCAGGTGTTGAAGCAACAACTCAATGAAGAACAGGAGGTGCACAGACAACAGAATAATTTGCAGTAGGAACAGGCATAGTAGGGGGTGCAACAAGCACAAAATGATGAAAATGTGCCCATATAGGTTATGGACCCATCCAGCAACTAGCATGGAGCAAACAAGGTGAGAAGTGCCATTGATGTCATGTAAGGGTATTCAGCAACACGGATGTCATTATGCATATGCATACGTTCCCACCCATTTGACACACTCACCGAGGCGAAGACAAGAAGCAAGTCTGACTCGAGCTCAACATGTATTTTAAGACGTTGATGTGCATGGTCACTAGCACATACTTGGAGATTAGCACATACACTATGCATCAATATGTCTCTCATCCAGTCGCACTCAAGACGATAATGCACATGTTATCAAACAGGTTGGATAGAGGAGCCATATTAGTGTACCTAGACACAACAGAGGCAAGAATTCACTTTTAGCGGGATGTCACCATTGAGTGAATGAACACGACCACAGACAACCAAATCTTGGCATCATTTAGCTACCATCGATCATTGCAAGGATGTTGAAGAGTTGGTCTTACCACAACAGTCCGAGTGTTAGTGATGTCTTTCATGGCTTTCTCAAGCCATTTGGTCTCACATGGGTACATGTGCAAATTGGATGTATCATCTTGTAAATTGGAAGTTCGTGTGTCGATAGTTGAATGTAACAGTCATAGAGTAGTTGATGAGTCATGAGGGTAGGTGAATAGTCACAAAGGGGAATGTCAAGGGTCACCCCACCCTTTGCTAAATATATTACCTCATAACTCATTATAGAGGCTTTGGGTTAGCCAATCTTCTGATAGGAGTATCTTAGAGAAAGCTTGCAGAGTATTGTAATGAGCCTTGGCTTCTCTATAGTGCAGAGCTAGTATATCTCTTAAGAGGAGCAGGCAATGGTGACTGTAACATTTTGCTACCAGGACTAGTGGTTGGCCATGGTTGTACTGTATGATTGGATCTTTCACTTCATAATATAATAGAGGCAACACATTTCATGCATATGTTTTTATTATATTTCAGCTATATTTGTTACTTTAATGATATATGTATCTATTTTCTTACGCATGCATGTATGGACTCTTTCTGTATAAGTATGTATGAATCTTACCGAGATGTGTTGCTGGTTTAACCATTACTTTGGATTGTTAGGTTACTTGCTTTCCAGTTTGAGATGAATCTTCACTCATGTGCTCCCTTCCAAGGTGCCTTCTTCCACAGGCTTCCAAGGGGCGCACTCACCTCACTCTCTGTGTGTTAGAACATTACATACACCTTCCTTGGCTTGTTACACATGTCACATGCTTGCTACCAATAGGGACATCTTACTTGCCTCTATGCATAACCATTGTCAAGGCGATACCATACAACCCACCGCTGGGACTCCTACACCAAAAAATTTGAGGTCTAATTGGGATTTCTTACTGGGGAGATCCCCTGACATGTTGGTGGGTCCAGCATTATCAACAACTTGTCATGACTTGTTGCATGAATTGGTTGACCTCCTTATTAGGCGCCATGTAGAGCCCTAAATCATCGATGACATGGCAATTACAAATCACAGTTGGACAAATACTAGTAGTGAGACATGTTATATCATGATTAGGTGAAGGTAATGAGATGGTATTAATGATGATTGTGAGATGGTGAGTGATGGCAATGATGATGTGTCATGCTAATGATAGTGACACAGGAAAACTAAATACATGCTAAAAGGAAATAACATGGTAGCAAGATGATATGGAAATGATGTGGCTTGAAACATTAATCAGGTGACGTGGTGCCTCCAAGGCCCATCGCATGGTAGGTACAAATAATTTTTTTTTTGTTTTCAAACAGGGAAAGAACGAGTGACATGTGGAACCTCTCATGGGATTCCATATGACATAACAACATCATGTTGGTTCCAAAATTATAGTGTTTCTGGACCCCTAAGGGCCTAGTCACATGGCATAGTCACATCGCTACATGAGACCTAGGTCTAAAGGACCATGGCTCAAAACTATGGGCAAGGCCATGTCAACAGTCACTTAGTTAGCTTCATATAGTGGTTAAAGCTTTGGTTTACAAGCATAGAGATTGACTTTATGGTTGGCCCACATCAGCTTGGGACCACAAAACTATGTATATAAACATACTATCATCATTCAATTCAACATACATTTGATCAATGAAACACATATCTCTTATAATAGCCTAAGGTTGAACTTAGTAGTTGTGGTGTGTTTGTGAGTCATTATTCTATGGTTGGTTTATGGTTCAAGTCCTCACAAGAAAGAATTCTCATAGTGTGGCTACAACGAAAGCTCCTATGAACTACAATGAGATGATACCTGCCATGGTTTTTTATTTCATGGACATCAATGCTTGGCACACATATATGTACTTTTCTAGCAGGTAATCACTTATCATTTAGGTCAATTGGTTGTGTGGATTAGTTTTCTCTGTGAAGGTTTTGTGTTTTATTTTGGTCAAACTAGGTCAATTTTTTAATATATGGGATCATTGGCATTCCATTTTTTATGAATTTGTAGATATTATTTTTTTGTAGAAGTTTTAATATGTCATTTTTATAATGCACTCAAATGTGCCATTATGTCAATAATTTTTATATTGTTTTTGTAGTTTTATGCGGTTTTTGGGGATTACTGGGCTCATTCCAAAACCAAATGTCATTCTAGAAGAAGCATGACAATCAAGATTCATTTTGAAAAATTTTTAAGGCATGAAAATATTTGATGATGTGTTTTTTATGCATAGATTCATTGTTATGGTTTTTGTGGTCTTTTGAGTAGGTTGCAGTGAGTGTCATATATATGGCTAGAGCCGGTTCTGTGAAGAGTTTCACGTGACCAAATTGCTGAATAGGAAGTAATAGGGCATGGATATAATATGACAAGTTCACGAAGAAATTATTATAGAAATAACAAGATTAGTTTGAATTCCTAGTTTGAAGATCTTGTGTAGCCACCTTGAAATATAATAAAATATGTCTGACACGAAGTTGAAGGAGGTTTTTTCCTCTATTACATTGTAGCCTATTTAAAGTGGGTTCCTACATGTAGTCAAAGGTTGGTGCCTCAATTAGTTTGTAGCCTATTTCAATTAGTTTCATTCACATCTTTGGGGTGGTTGCCTCTAGAAGGTAGGTTCCTACAAACATATCTAATGATTTGAAGAAGAAGAAGAAAAATAAGAAGAATTTTTGGTTTTCTCCCACAAATATTTCCACGTAAAGGTTGTGTCCTCTTATGTTGATGTGATGATGTCTTTTTTAATGCATGGTTTCATTACGCCGTAAGGCATTCCCTCTGAGACAAACTCCCTAACATGCCACCGTGTACAATCCTGGGCCATTGATTCTGTGTGTTAAACGATTGAGGTATTTTACACTGTTAGTTTAATATGCCATATTTCAAACTTTCACCGTATTTCTTGAACCTTCCAGAAAACATATGAAGAAAATGTCCATGACCACTTTCGGGATGGCAGCGGGGCAGACTACGGTCACAATGAGGCAGATCACAATTATGAGCCTTCAGCCTTGTCCTATGAAACCGAAGGCCAAGAGGATGCAAATAGATTTGATGGTTTATTTTCTCCATCACAAGAGTATACCGAGGTGCCATGCTCATTTGAGATTGGCTTCTCATGGTCAGAAGAAATCGATGCTGGAACAGAAGGATTTGATATAAAATATGGTAAAGAACAAAAAGTTGCTGCAGAATACCAGCAGGTGATGGAAGTCTCAGTTGATGCAGAGAATACCCAAGTTCTTGAATCTATCATTCTAGACAGTGTACATGATATAGAAAACTTACCAGTAGATGCAGAAAAAAATGTTAATAGTTCTGAGGACAGTATTCCTGAATTGGTATCAATTATGGACTTTGGTCCAGATGTATCTCATGAATCTGAGTCTCATTTTGGTAATAGTGGTTCACATGACTTTGTTTTCTCCTCATCTGAAACCGAAACTAACAGTGAAATATAGAGTTTTGAAGCTAACACAGAAGCAGTGTCTTTTGAGAGCCTTTTCATTCAAGATCCAGAGGAACTAAGCACATCATCAGGTGGAGGTGATTACTATATTCTTGCAATGGCCAGTCAGTCCAAGACACTAAATTTTGAGAGCCAAAATGAATTTGAATTCAGACATAATGAATCTGTCATGTCTCTAGTGGAAAAGAGTAGTAGGGAGGGGGGATCAGACGTATCAGTTGTTCATGATCTCGAAGATTTTAGTACTCCAGCAAAATCACTAAAATATATCTTGCTTTTTGGAACTATAGGCGCATCTATTTTTGCAGTTGCGATGCTTGCTACATATTTGGTCAGTGTGTATAGAAAGAGTGCCAAATGTATAAGTCTTGAGAGAGCCCAAGAACATGATCAGAACACTGTAGCAGAGAAAAATGGTCCTACAGAAGATGGCCATTCCATATCGAGAAGCGAGATACTATATCCCCAAAGAAATCACTTTTCTTCAACGCAGATGACTGTGCCCTGCGAAAATAACTTGGAGCCGAGGGATTCCTATGTGCCAAAGGTGGAACTTCTTAATGAGTATTTGCCATAAAAGGTGGTAAACACTTCAAAAAGAAAACTCAATACCTGGATTTTACCAAGTACCCAAGAAAATTCATTTCGCACCCCAGAGAGGAAGGTTAGGAGAAGCAACACATACTCGGAAACAGAGAAAGGAAGTATGGCTACTCAAGAGATGTCTATGGATGATTCTCCATCTTATGGGAGCTTCACAACTCTGATGAAAGAAGTATTCTACTTTTAATCCCAACATCAAACTTGTTAAGCTTTTCCTTTGTTTTTTCTACCTTTGTGTTTTGGTTTTGAAATAATATTCCAACCTTTGCAAGGAATGTTCTTGCTTATCAATTGCCATTGAATATCATGTAAAAGTGGAATTTGGTTTCTTCATTTCGAGGTTGGTAAAATAGTTGTCTAGGAGCAGGGGAATTTGGTTTCTTCCATCCTACCAATCTTCCTTATATATCTTGTCAGAATTTTTCAGTGTTGTGCAAGCCATTTGATGTACAGATGTTGTTCATGTGCGTATTTCAGTCTCAATTCCCTTTTCACTGCACCTTGTTTCCTTTGCATTTCAAGTAAAAATGGAATTTGGTTTCTTCATTACAAGGTTGGTAAAATAGTTCTTTAGGAGTCGGGGATGCTTCTCTTCCATTCTACCAATCTTTCTTATATATCTTATCAGATTTTTTCAGTGTTGTGTGAGCAATTTTATGTAAATATGTTGTTCATGTTCTTATTTCAGTGTCAAATCTCTTTTCACTGCACCTTGTTTCCATTTTATTTCTCGGATATCTATTCTTCCCTTGAAAATTTTCTTTTGGGCAGTCGTCAATTCATTCCATAAATATGTAAAAGCAAACCAGCATGTAGGAAATATTTGAATGAGTTATAGATAGTGATCCAATTTCATACATGTCTGATTGTGTATCTCCAAAATTTGGTTTCAGAGATACCTTTTTATGAGTTGTTTGTCTACAATGCAGGGTTCAAGTGAAGAGCATATGAAAGTGACACCTGTAAGAAGATCAAACTGACTTCGTAAAGAACAAAAAGTTGCTGTAGAATACCAGCAGGTGATGGATGTCTCAGTTGATGCAGAGAATACCCAAGTTCTTGAATTTGTCATTCTAGACAGTGTACATGATATAGAAAACTTACTAGTAGATGCATAAAAAAAATGTCAATAGATCTGAGAACAGTATTCCTGAATTGGTATCAATTATGGACTTTGGTGCAGATGTATCTCATGAATCTGAGTCTCCTTTTGGTAATAGTGGTTCACATGACTTTGTTTTCTCCTCATCTGAAACAGATACTAACAGTGAAATACAGAGTTTTGAAGCTAACACAGAAGCAGTGCCTTTTGAGAGCCTTTGCATTCAAGATCCAAAGGAACTGAGCACATCATCAGGTGGAGGTGATTACTATATTCCTGCAATGGCCAGTCAGTCCAAGACACTAAATTTTGAGAGCCAAAATGAATTTGAATTCAGACATAATGAATCTGTCATGTCTCTAGTGGAAAAGAGCAGTAGGGAGGGGGGAATCAGACATATCAGTTGTTCATGATCTCGGAGATTCTAGTACTCCAGCAAAATCACTGAAATATATCTTGCTTTTTGGAACTATAGATGCATCTATTTTTGCAGTTGCATCTATTTCTAGGATATCTATTCTTCCCTTGAAAATTTTCTTCTGGGCAGTCCTCAATTCATTCCATAAATATGTAAAAACAAACCAGCATGTAGGAAATATTTGAATGAGTTATAGATAGTGATCCAATTTCATACTTGTCTGATTGTGTATCTCCAAAATTTGGTTTCAAATATACCTTTTTATGAGTTGTTTGTCTACAATGCCGGGTTCAAGTGAAGAGCATATGAAAGTGACACCTGTAAGAAGATCAAACTGACTTTGTAACCAAAAGAAGTCTCTGGTTAGAAGAAATCGATGGTGGAACATAAGGATTTCATATAATATATGGTAAATAACAAAAATTTGTTGCAGAATACCAGCAGGTGATGGAAGTCTCAGTTGATGCAGAGACCGCCATATTCGCATTTCCTTGGTAAAAGTGTTGCTGCACTTGCGGCCAATGAGCCAGAGTCCGAACTCTGAGGAGTGTGACATGACATTCTTGAGGCTAATCCCACTTTTGACACCATAAATGCAGAATGTGACAATGAAGCAGACCTTAAACCTTTGTTTCCACCATTTAATCCCCGACCTCAGTAGACCTTCTTAATACGTGACACCAATCAAGGGTACGCTAATGCAATAATTCTTCGTAGCGGCCTTCCAATACTTGTGGATCAGACGTATGGCCTCTCGGCTTAAACATCGACCTGAAATAAGGATATGCAAGCTTGTAATTAAATAGCTCGAAGAATGTGTTGTGGGATCCGGCGAATTTGATGATGCACAGGCTTGGTTAACACTCCGAAAGCCACCATTTCTAGACCAAGAAAAAGAACACATTCATATCAATATGCATTGACATGAATGTCATTGTGTAATTAAGAAATTCTAATTGTTTTTGGGCCACCAGATCGACTGTCAATCTCATCGATTTCTATGCTGGTTATTATCTTGCAGCTCCTAATCTGGGAAATGATTACCAATATAACACGATGCACCACTTTCCAATTTCTTGTCATCTCTCGTCCTTGGTTCTTGTGGGAGGATCCTCTAATGCAATTTTTAGGGCCTCCGAGATAGTCTTAGAAATTGTTCCACCCGGCAAGACTTATGTTCGATTTTGGATTTTCTTGCTTATCAATTGCCATTGAATATCATGTAAAAGTGGAATTTGGTTTCTTCATTTCGAGGTTGGTAAAATAGTTGTCTAGGAGCAGGGGAATTTGGTTTCTTCCATCCTACCAATCTTCCTTATATATCTTGTCAGACCTTTTCAGTGTTGTGCGAGCCATTTGATGTACAGATGTTGTTCATGTGCTTATTTCAGTCTCAATTCTCTTTTCACTGCACCTTGTTTCCTTTGCATTTCAAGTAAAAATGGAATTTGGTTTCTTCATTACAAGGTTGGTAAAATAGTTCTCTAGGAGCCGGGATGCTTCTCTTACATTCTACCAATCTTTCTTATATATCTTATCATATTTTTTCAGTGTTGTGTGAGCAATTTTATGTAGATGTTGTTCATGTTCTTATTTCAGTGTCAAATCTCTTTTCACTGCACCTTGTTTCCATTTTATTTCTAGGATATCTATTCTTCCCTTGAAAATTTTCTTCTGGGCAGTCGTCAATTCATTCCATAAATATGTAAAAGCAAACCAGCATGTAGGAAATATTTGAATGAGTTATAGATAGTGATCCAATTTCATACTTGTCTGATTGTGTATCTCCAAAATTTGGTTTCAGAGATACTTTTTATGAGTTGTTTGTCTACAATGCAGGGTTCAAGTGAAGAGCATATGAAAGTGACACCTGTAAGAAGATCAAACTGACTTCGTAACCAAAAGAAGTCTCTGGTTAGAAGAAATCGATGCTGGAACATAAGGATTTGATATAATATATGGTACAGAACAAAAAGTTGCTGCAGAATACCAGCAGGTGATGGAAGTCTCAGTTGGTGTAGAGAATACGCAAGTTCTTGAATCTGTAATTCTAGACAGTGTACATGATATAGAAAACTTACCAGTAGATGCAGAAAAAAATGTTAATAGTTCTGAGAATAGTATTCCTGAATTGGTATCAATTATGGACTTTGGCACAGATGTATCTCATGAATTTGAGTCTCATTTTGGTAATAGTGGTTCACATGACTTTGTTTTCTCCTCTTCTGAAACAGATACTAACAGTGAAATACAGAGTTTTGAAGCTAACACAGAAGCAGTGTCTTTTGAGAGCCTTTTCGTTCAAGATCCAGAGGAACTGAGGACATCATCAGGTGGAGGTGATTACTATATTCCTGCAATGGCCAGTCAATCCAAGACACTAAATTTTGAGAGCCAAAATGAATTTGAATTCAGACATAATCAATCTGTCATGTCTCTAGTGGAAAAGAGTAGTAGGGAGGGGGGAATTAGACATATCAGTTGTTCATGATCTGGGAGATTCTAGTACTCCAGCGAAATCACTGAAATATATCTTGCTTTTTGGAACTATAGATGCATCTATTTTTGCAGTTGCATCTATTTTGAGGTTGCCTTGTCTATGAATGCCTGAAAACTTCAAAAAATGCATGAAAAAAGTTTCAAAAGAGTTTGAGAACTTCGATGTGAGAATGAGTTTTATAATAGGATATGTAATAGAAGAGTTATAATAAAATTTCAAGTATATTTCCAAATTTACAAATTTCTCCAGTGGCCAAGTTTGTTCATCAGGCAAGATTCTTTTCGACAAGTTTTGCAGGTGGGGATTGAGGGTGACCAGAGTGAAATCTAAATGGGGCAACATCCCATTTCCTCATTACCTTTGGTCAGTTGTCAACTTGTTAGCAATAACAGCCAGAAAGGACTGGAAAGGATTTCAGAAGAAGCGAGGTAAATTGGAAAAAATTTAGATTGGACTAAATTCATAATTAGGAAATCTTAATTATAAGGATTTTCTTGTCATCGTGTTTTTTTTCCCATATATTTGTTTAATTGAGCTATGTTATTACTATTTTCTATCTCTTTTCTCTATTTTTTAATTGAATTCCTACAGAGATAGGCATAGATAATGTATCACTCATTAAATTAATTTAATTGGACGTTGCCTTGTCTATGAATGCTTGAAAAATGTTTGAAAACTTTAGAAAATGCATGAGAAAAGCTTTAGAAGAGTTTGAGAACTTCGATGTCAGCATGAGTTGTAAGAGGATATGTAATAGAGAATTTACAATAATATTTCAAGTATATCTCCAAATTTGCAAATTTTTCCAGTGGCCGAGTTTGTTCATCTGGCAAGATTCTTTCTAACAAGCTTTGTAGGTGGGGATTGAGGGTGATCAGAAAAAGCAATAAGTCAAATACATGAATAGCCCGACAGCCCCTTTACCACAAGAGAACACATATCTATATCGGTTTATTAATAATGATATGAATATAAATATCAAAATTTATTAATTAATAACAAAAGCGAAATATATATATATATATATATATATTTATATTATATATATATATATATATATATATTATTTTTATGTATTTAATTTTTAGAAACTGATTTATTGTATTTCATTTAAATTAATATTAAATTTAAGTTTATAATACTTATAATTGCATTAATAATAATATGAATATAAATATCAAAATTTGATAATTATAACAAAGGCCAAAGAAGCAGTAAAGAGGATGAGTTTCACAATTTGATTTATATTTGATTGATTTGATTTTCACAGATAGATTGATATTTGATTAATTTGATTTTTACAAATAAATTGATTTTACAAATGATGCGGCACGGTAGGGTTAGAATACAATCAAGGGAAAATTGATTGAGCCTCAACCAGAAAATTTTCTTTTGAGCCTCAAAAGCAAACTCGATGAAACCAATTTGCTGCATTTGTCCTTCACATATGGGATATGAAAACCTTCATCTTAGATCTCTCAGATTTATACACCATTTCAACAAATTGTACAACAATAAAATTTGTACAATAAAATTTACGGTGAACATGATTATGAAATCAATCACAATTGTTGTGGTAGGTTGGAACAAATGAAAATACAAGGCCGGTGCATTTTTAGGTTACACAAAATGTTTTTAAGGTTAGAGTTGATCACATTAATTTGTACTACTTGTTTACAGTTTGCCATAATTTTTTTATTTTTTTTTTAAATAGTAAAAGGATGGTGGCTTGAAATTATGCTCGACAATAAACAATAATTAAAAAAAAAAAGAATCATTGTTATATTAAACATTTTCATAGATTATATTTTTTTATCATTCCCTAAAATATAAAACAATTATTCTTTAATTATTTCTTAAAATATAAAACAGTAATATATAATAAAAAAATGGTGGTCAAAAATTGTGTTAATGTTTCTTAATCTTTTTTATATGAAACTTTTCCATAGATTATAATATTGTTTGATCATTCATTATAATATGAAAGAAAATTATGTGGTGGAAGAGAGAGTTATGTACCCGGAAGATCGAAATCCTGAATATGGTACCTTAGTTCCCCCACTGCAATTGTCATTCCCATTTACCAACTTGTGATTGAAGTCCTTTTTTTATAGTTCATCTGCCTGTGTATGTTGGGACCTGTTCACATGTTTTATTGCAAAATCCTTTTTTGATGACCATAGGGATTCTATCCTGTTCATCCATCCAGACAGATAGTGATTTTCTATGGAAAGCTTGGCATTAACATGATCCATAATGATTTTGGAATCGCCATAGATCTGTAAGGACTCAATATTTAAGAAGATACTGATTTGAAGAAGCCTTGTTAGTGCTATAGCTTCCGCCTTGTTGTTTGATCCTTCACCCCCATTTCAATATAGGGCAATATGTTAACCTCAACTTCGGTGCATTAGACAACTTCAACTCAATATCCTTGACATTGGTCAATTCTTTCTTCAACAAGTGAACCTCTTCATTAGCCTTGCCATTGCAAATGCTTATTTGGCTTTAGATTCCCATTTTGCAGCACTAGCTTCCTCTTCATCCTCAACCATTGAGTGTGATGCATATGCCGAATCAAGAGCCCTTTTTAGAAAACATATCTCTGCGGACAATTCCTCTGCTTTTTTGGCATTGGCCTTTGAAGCATTGACTGTGTCCATGCCCTGTTTAGCTGTGACGTCCTTACAATCCATTGCAATGGAGATGTTTTTCTTGACCCATTGAAGATCTTTATGTGCAGATTGCAAGGAAATTGCATCAAAAGCATGTTGTCTCTACACAGCTTCAAGTTCAGACTGTCGGCCTTGATCCCTGTTCTGAACAACCTCCTTGATCCCTCTTCTAAGCAGCCTCAATTGTGTCCTACTCAAGCTCATCGGTTGACAACTTCTCACTCTTACATTTCTTTAGTGCTCTCTTCTGAACCACATGAGACTTACTCAATCTCACATTGGCTTCATCTAATGCCCTCTTATAAAGAAGTTGATCAGAGCTATTGCTTGGTTGAAGTTTATGAGATTCATATGAAATATTAATTCAATAATCAATAAAAAAACATAGTCTTACACACCCTAAATCAAATTCAATTTATAAACATTAGAATTTCATTTTTGCTACATCTCTCCATCTTATTTATATGGTTTCTCAATTTATGCCACATCTTTCCATCTTATTTAGATGGTTTCTTAATTTATGCCACACCTCTCTATCTTATTTAGATTGTTTCTCGATTTATGCCTTACGGCGTTACCTTTGCAACATTTGGTGCAAATGCTAGTTTAATATTATGTTGCGCATTGTTATCGCACACAACCACATGTTGTTTACTAATGAAATGTTTTCAAAAGACATTTTTTCCACTACACTAATTCACTCCACTCATTTGAGTTTGATATTTTGTCTAAAAAGTGATATCAAAGTGGGTTCCTATATGAATGGTTAACTATTGGAAGGTGGATCCAAGATATCCTAGTAACATTGATCTGGATGCAAATTTAGTCATGATTTTGGAATTTGAATTAAAAAAAATTGAAAGGAAGTAGGAAATCATATAAAGGAAACTAGGATAAAGGGAAAAAAAGTTAGGAGAAAGGGAAAAGTAGCTAAGAGAGATGATGAATTTTTTCTTTTAAAAAAGGAGATAGATACAACAAGACAATCAACAAAGGAAAATGAGAAAGGACTTTGGGTCAAAATAAGCATCTAGGACCAATCATCCAAGTATGGCATATTCTTTCATCATTATTATCATGCATGATATACATTTGGTTATTAGGTATCTAAATGTAGTTATACAAGAAAGCTCTGTAGAAGAATGGTTGGTAAAAATGAAAGGAACCATTTTCAGAGCCATATTGAATTTTTTATACACCACAACTTTGTACACAAGGTCATGGAATATAAAATAAATCAATGAAAGGAAGGGTGCCCCACTGAGATGTGGAAGAAAAAATAAAAAGGTGTTGTAACGTGCTATATACTCAAAAGAAAGTAAAATAAATGTTATGTTGATAGTGTCTACCCAATGCAAATGAATAGGAATCAAAACAACTTTATCAACCTCAACGAGATAAATAGACATAAAGAAATCCTTGGAAATAATGCATTTCAAAGAATCACATGAAAAGGAATGATCAACATTCATAATGAAAGGATTGAATAAAAAAATGTTTTCAATGAGGAAGAATTGAAACATAATATTTTAAGTGTTAGATGTATGTGTGATCAAGGGTTCGATGTCACATTCAGCACCAAAATATCTTAAATGAGGGACTCAATTATTCATAAACTGGAGGAAAAAGATAGGAGAACTGATGGCATTGCATATATCCTTGATGCATCATAAATTCAAAAAAGGTACATTGGGAAGACAAATGAAATTTTGTTGTGGCATAAACCATTGGGTCACATCAAGTTTGACAACTTGGTAAAAGTCACAAGAACACAAGTTGTTAGGGATATTCCCATAATTTCAAAGCCTCACACTGATGTCTACAAAGCATGACAAATTGGGAAACAAACTAGAGTTATCTTCAAGACAAAACAATATTTAATAACCCATCAATTGGAAAATATTTACACAGATCTTTGCGGACCAACTAGGACACATGCTTGAAAAGGAGAAAGGTTTTTTATGTTATTTATAGATAGTTTTACAAGTATTAATTGGATTAGTTTTCATAAAGAATAATATGAGTCTTTTGAGAAATTTAAGATTTCCAAGGCCCTTTTTAAAAATTAAATGGATTTGGAGACTAAATGTCTAAGGATATATAGATGAGGAGAATACACTTCCCATCAGCTCAATGAATTCTATGAACATCATGGATATAAGAGGCACTTCAATATTGCAAGAACACCCTAGTATTATGTTGTGTTTGAGAGGAAGAATAAAATAATTAGGATATGGTAAGATCCCTTCTCTATGAAGCTCAACTACTAGATCATTCTTGAAGAGAAGCAATAAATATAGGAATGTGTATCTTGAGCAGGGCCCAAATTATAATAAAAAACACTAAAGCTCCTTATGAGCTATAGAAAGGAGGAATTGACATAACTAAGAATTTCAAATCTTTTGGAAGAAAATTCTCCATCAAAGTGAATGAAGAAAAACTTGGGAAATTTGATGCTAGAGTCGACAAAGGAATCTTCCTAGGATATTCCTATCAAGCAAAAAGTATAAGTGCTATAAAGAAATATCATAAGAAGTTTTTGAATGTATTGATCTGAAAATAGATTAAGCACTACCTCATAATGAATTTTTTCATTAATCATAGCCTAATCTTGTTATCTTCCAAGAATCCACATCAAAAGAATGAGAAGATAGAGAATTTGAAGAAAATCAAATACAGGAAGATCAACCTTTGTAGACAAATATTCCATCTAGATATGTACACAAAAAAATCCAAATAATCAAATTCTTGGAGACAAATATTCATGAATCCAAACGAAAATGAAGCTTGTAAACGCATCATATCAATAAAACATATCTTCTTTGTCACTTATGGAGCCCAAAACTTTTTCATAGGCTATCGAGTATGACCATTGGGATAAAACCATGAATGCATAATTGGATCTAATTTAGAAGAATTAGACTAGGGAATGTGTTGTAAGACCTAAAGGTAAAAATTTAATTGGATCCAACTAGATTTTTAGAAACAAGTTCAATGAGGATGTAATGGTTGTGATAAATAGAGAAATACTTGTATGCAAAGACTATGCATTCTATTCAATAGGATTCTCTCTTTCAACCAAAATATAGAGATATAAACAATCAAGATGATCAATCTATAATTCATGGAAACCTTACGCATATCATCTTCATCATTATCCATATCATTTATAGCAGGTTTTGTGGCAACCACAATGCCATGATGGGAAAGAAAGGGAAACTGATGATATAGAGAGACACAACTAACATGTTACCCATGATCATCACACCTAGAAGAGAGATAATTCCTCATTATTAGTGATAGACTTAACTATACCACTAGGATTGTGAGGGAGGAGGAGGGTCCTATTGATATAAAAGTTCAAAGGGGGAGTAGGATCACCTTCTCTAAATTCTTCCTGAGAGTGGATTGTGAGAAATAATATCCTCATAAAAGGTAGGGTTAACCTCAACTTAAATTTCCATAAACTCATCCTTCCTGTCACATGTGTTTTGAAAATTATCTTCCTCATCCTCCTTGTTCATCATCTAGATTTCGAAGGCCATCATGATGTTTAATGAAGGCTTCCTCTTTAATTTTTAGTGCAAGGCATAGTTGAAAGTGTCTAAGAAAGCCATCAAAAAATTCCTCAATAGATGAGATGCTCCTAGGTTGTGACTATGTAAGGATGAATTATGGCCATGGAGGGATCTCATGAAAAACATTTTAAGGATATCCTAGTCGAACCCATTCATATTTGAAGTATGCATAATAAATCTTTCTAAATGATCATTTGCAGAGAATCGATTACCATCAAACATGTGAATCCCATGTAACATCCTCCTTGTGACTTAACTAGGGTGCCTAGGGATGTTACTGATGTCCAAAGTGGGAAAATCATCAAATAAATATATCCTATTGAGATATGCATGAAAATTATGTAGTATTCATCCGGGTGAATTTAGAGATGGCTAGACAAATTCTTGCTCCACCCTAAATGATTTTACCTTCAATTTCCATGAATAATTATGTCTTTGTTCTTCAAATAGAATCGCCAAGAATGATATATCAATCTTTTCATTAGAGAAACAAGGCATAGGTCTCATGTCCCCATCAAAACCACCAAAAATTTCATGCTCCATTTAGTAGGGGTCCTTGGAGTGGTTCCAAAGGGACTACTACTAGATCAAGTGGAAATAATGGGACAAAGACCCAATGTTACCTTAGTCAATGTCCCTAGCTCTTTACAAACTTTCAATGGTGAGAGGAATCCTGGAATGGAGGAAATCACTTGAATGATAGGGTTAATGGTAAGGTATAACATGATTTCTAAGGCCCATTCAAAGGATAGGCTCAGTCTATGATTCAAATACTTAAAGGAATGTTGAAAGGCTCCACAAGAAATAGCTATGAAGGATGATATTGGTCTTAGAAATATTCAATAATGATGAATGTATAAGATCCAAAGTTCCAAAATTTCTCACTTGTGATTGATGTTCTTATACTAGGGTTCAAAGTGAGGCAAGGATGGTTCATTTAATGCAGAGATTCAATTAAAGTGTGAAATTTGGGATAAGCTAGGGTGACTTTGCATGGAAAACCCCGTTAATCAAACACTATAGGAAGCTAAGGTTTGAGAGATATATCGTGGTAATGGCTCATCCAATGATCAGATATATCTAAGAGAACGGGTTTTAAATGATGAAGTACAAAGTGAAAACCTCCAAGAAATACCCAAGCCAAAGCGGCTTCAAGGGTTCCCTCTTGGTGTTATAGGTAGGGCATCAATTTATTTGAAATTCCACCATTAGAATTACTTCAAAACTGGAGGATGCCTAGAGGAGACTTAAATAGAGAACCTTGTGTGGACGAAATCCTAAAATTCCTTCTCCCTAAAATTTCTCACTAAGCCCTAGAAAATCTCCTTATCCTTAGAGGACAAAGAAAAGAGGAAGAAAAGGAGGTGAAAGAATGATATTCTATTAAGTAATGTGATCACCAAGGATCTAGGACTAAGTCATGGATATTGAGAAGATTGAGTCAAAACGATTAATATTTGGGAGCTTCATTCTTCAAGGAGGCCTAAAGAATCAACTTCACTAATAATGGATGAAGATACATATAAAATTTAGATTTGTATACTTTGATATGTAAGATTTGATGGAGTTTGAAGGTAAATGGTGCAAAACCTTCCCCTACGAAAATTCATTCTTCTTGCCAAGATGAATAACGTATGCAATGAGCCATGATTACAAGTGTTTAATAAATTCACATTAAATATTATGGCATAAGTAAAATAATGACATAACATTCCATGAATTAGACATGAAGTATTATTACTTTTTCATGAAAATAACACTTACATTGCAAAAACAGTATATTCATCTGTAAACTTTCCAGATAGAAGCTCAATGAAAGATAGAGAAAATATTCCACACATGAAAATTCATTTAATCATTGAAATCATTCCATAAATTGTAGGTATAAAATATTTATAAAGATATATCCCAATTTGAAGTGATAATGAGACATCAAATGAATCTCTCTTATATTTATATGATCTAGCAAGTGGTTCAAATGGCCTAATTATGCCTAAGAATGCCCCTACAATAAAAATAATTTGCAAAATAACATCCTTTTTGTGACAAGCACAACAAATACATCCACAATAAGAATAATTAGCCTCTCAATAAGGCCGAAATGATAGATAGGTAGCTAAGATATTTTTTGGAATTCCAAATGAAGTCCAACAGATGCCAAAATGAATAGAAGGGTCCAAAAAATAGTGGTGAAGGGGATGGTGTAGGAATTTATAGGGTAAGTTCCTCAGACAGAACACCAAAAGGACACCGCTCACAAACAGATCACAGATCAATACACCAGTATTTTGACGTGGTTAAAACCCTCAGAGAGGGAAACAGTCCACGGCCTACGCCAACGTGGCTACTACAGGCAATTTATTAATAAAAGAATGAAAATTTACATAAGCTCTTCTCATGCACGGTGAACCTACAAATGACCCTCCATGTGCTTTAAATAGAATTCATGGACCAATCGGGTGTCAAGCCACGGATCAAGTGTCGGTAATACCGAGGAGAGAATGAACCGTCGGATCACTACATATCGTGACCGTCGGATTGTAAGGTACAAAATGTACAACGGTAAAGAAACACACTTTACCTAACTCTATACCTAACTCTATACTAGACCAAGTTGAACTTAACTATTTCCTATGTGTCGGAATAACCTAACATCCCCCCTTAAGAACAACTTGGGATAGGATTGAAGGATTTACAAATATGACACAATAGGAGTAGGAAGGAGGCACTAGAGCCTATCCCCCCTTAGTGACAACTTCCTGAACTCCAAGCATATATCGAAGTTTAGTGAACTTCGCCTCTGTGAGAGCCTTTGTGAAGATGTCTGCACCTGATCATCTGTTGAACAATATTGCACTTCAAGAACATGGTCATGAATGAGCTTTCTGATGAAGTGCATGTGTAGTTCAATGTGTTTGTTACGCTGATGTTGAACTGGATCTTTGCATAGTTGAATGGCACTTTGATTATCACACCAAAGTGTAGTCGGATGCTGCTGCTGAAAGCCAAACTCTTATAGGATCTGATGAAGCCACAAGGCTTCCTTACTAGCTTCCACGGCACCACGATACTCTGCTTCTGTTGACGAAAGAGAAATGGCAGCCTGTTTCTTACAAGCCCATGTAATAGGTCCTGAACCAAGAGTGAAGACATAACCGGCAGTAGACTTCCGATCTTCAGGGTCACCAGCCCAATCAGAATCAGTGAAACCAACTAATAGAGGAGCTGCTTTGGCACTGTAATGAATCCCAAACTGTATTGTACTTCGAACATAACGAAGTATTCTTTTAGCTGCTTTCCAATGACTTTCACGGGGGTTTTGCAAAAAACGAGCAACAAGGCCAACAGCAAAGGAAAGGTCAGGACGAGTATGGGTTAAATACAAGAGTTTTCCTACAAGTTGACGGTATAAGGTAGCATCAACTTCAGGAGAAGTACAAGACACTGAAAGTTTGACTCCAGACTGAAAGGGAGAAGGAGCTGGCTTACAATCTTCCATGTGAAAATGACGAAGAATATCACAAGCATACTTGGACTGGGAAAGGGAAATACCCTCCTTGGATTGCAAGACCTGAAGACCGAGAAAATAGTGTAAGTGTCCTAAGTCTGTCATTTCAAATTTCTTTTTAGGCTGGACTTCACATGGTTTATAAGGTTGGGATCACTACCAGTAAGAATAATATCATCAACATAAAGAACAAGGATGATAAGAGAGTTGCCCACTTTCTTGGTGTGGACAGTATTGTCAGAATAACACCTAGAAAAGCCAGATTCTAAAAGAAAGCTATCCATTTTGGCATACCAAGCCCGAGGAGCTTGCTTGAGACCATAAATAGATTTCTTAAGTCGACATACAAGGCTGGAGTCTGTTTGGATGAAGCCAATGGGTTGTTCCATATAGATTTCTTCATGCAAGTCCCCATGCAAGAAGGCAGATTTAACATCCATCTGATGGACTTCCCATTTTAAAGAGGTAGCAAGGGAAAGAACAGGCGGATAGAGTTCATTTTGGCAACAGGGGAGAAGGTTTCAATGTAGTCAATGCCTTCAACCTGTGAAAAACCCTTAGCAACAAGACGAGCTTTATGTTTATCAACTTTCCCATCTGGTCCATACTTGGTTCTGTAAACCCGTTTACATCTAACAAGTTTGCGTCCCTTTGGTAGAGGAACAAGATCCCATGTATCATTTGCCAACAATGAATGATATTCTTCATTCATAGCTGCTTCCCAATGTGGATGGCCTGAAGCTTCTGCA
>APFE031093999.1:0-10238 GCA_000404065.3 Pinus taeda | reverse complement strand
TCTCTCTCAGTTTCCCTCTCCCTTCCCCTATCCATCCCCCCCTCTCTCTCCCTCCATCCTCATCCACCCCTTCTCTCTCCCTCTATCTCTCCCTCCGTCCCCCTCTTCCTCCCCCTCTGCCACCCTCTTCACCTCGCCCTACCCGTCCCCCTCTGTCTCTCTCTCTCCCTCTCCCCCTCTCACTCTCACTCTACCTCTCCCCCTCACTCCCCCCACCTATCTCTTCCTCTGCCCCTCCATCTCCCTCTCCCTCTTCCCCTCCCACTCTCCAACCCTTGCCTCCTATGCCTCTCTCTCCTCCTCTCCCCCTCCCTCTCCCCCAATGCCACTCTCTTCCGCTCCCCCTCTCCTGCTCTCTCTCCCTGTATCCCTCTCTCTCTCAGTTTCCCTCTCCCTTCCCCTATCCATCCCCCCCTCTCTCTCCCTCCATCCTCATCCACCCCTTCTCTCTCCCTCTATCTCTCCCTCCGTCCCCCTCTTCCTCCCCCTCTGCCACCCTCTTCACCTCGCCCTACCCGTCCCCCTCTGTCTCTCTCTCTCCCTCTCCCCCTCTCACTCTCACTCTACCTCTCCCCCTCACTCCCCCCACCTATCTCTTCCTCTGCCCCTCCATCACCCTATCCTCTCTCTTCCCCATCTCTTCCTCTCCTCCTCCTCTCTCTCTTTTCCCCTCCCTCTCTCTCTGTCAATACTTTCCTCCCGGTCCCACCCCTTCTCTCTCTGCTTCCCCTGCTCCTTCTCTCTCCCTCTCTCTCTCTTTCTATCTCCCTTCCTCTCCCTCTCTGTCTCTCTCCCCGTACCACCCTAGCCCCACCCCTCTCTTGCCTCCCCCCGCCTTCTGTGTCCTACCCCTTATGCTCGTTATCTCTCTTGCTCTCATTATCGCCATCATATCATCAAACAACCTAATTTAGCATGTCATTTAACAAACAAGAACATAATCATATCATTTAACATATATAATCCACACCATGTAGGAAACAAAAAGCTCTTATGAATTGGAAATCAATAATCATCATATTATTTAAGAAAGACAATCATTATATCACCTAAGAAATAATAAAACAAATACATACATAATCATATACAATTTAAACTTGCAAAAAAAGTCAACAACATATTATTTAATTAGCAAAAACACAACAACCATCATATCACATAAAAAAACAAAGTTGTTTTCAGTTAAAAAAATAGTTTTTTTTAAGCGTTTTTTCACATTTAAATAAACAAACGCATTCATTTCACATGTCTTATGAAAATAAAACAATTCTACTCATAAATAAACTATTTTATATCAACCAATTTGCAAAAATAAATAATTAAATATAAATTTTTATTGAATAAATTAAATATTTAATCTACCCTATTGGAAGTCTTCCCCATAAATAAGTAAAGTAAAACGAGAATTCCCTTTAAAAAAAAAGTGAAGTAAAACAAGAATTCTAAAACATTGGAAGTGTTCCCTAAAAAATAAGTGGAGTAAAACCAGAATTCTAAACTATTGGAAGTCGAGAATTCCACGCTATTGAAAGTCTTCCTAGGAAGAGGCACTCGACGAAAATTCCCTTAAAAATAAGTGAAGTAAAACGAGAATTCTAAAACATGGGAAGTTTTCCCTAAAAATAAGTGGAGTAAAACTAGAATTCTAAACTATTGGAAGTCGAGAATTCCACGATATTGAAAGTCTTCCCTAGGAAGAGGCACTCGAGGATGACCGTGAGAAGCAACTACTTCGTAACTTTTATTGCTAAAGGAAGGCTTTTACTGCTAAAGGAAGGCGAGTAAAGAAAAGGACGGTGACTACTAATTTCATCATCTCTCATTCATCTTGCGAAAACCATCATGAATATGTGCTCAGGGTTCATCAGACATTATTTCTATTTGTAATACTTATTTCATCACGGTCAACATAATGGTACTTAACTCTATGAGCGGTTTCCGGTAATCAAAATCATACATATTGATCTGGCCCAAACTAATTTATACCTATTTGTCGCTACTGGTTGTTTCGGGTAAACGGAATTCATACATCTGGCGCCAGCCCATTTCTACGGAAAACAGGGACACAGTTTATACGCAGCAGAGGAACCAATGGAGAAAGTAGCAAAATACAGGGAATTCAATCGTCGCATATCAATATTAATTTGGCCAACCAGTAAATCCCTCAACACAACACATTTAAATAATAATTATATAATAACTAACTATATAATATAAAGAAAGAATAAAATATCTCTTGCATGCATGCATTCATAGATCATTCAGAGATCATATGATTGGGAAAAAGAGTGAGGCTGACCAAAAACTTTCAGAAAGGGCAAACTGAACAGTAAATTTCCGCATATGAAAGTAAGTGATATCGGAACGAAGATCGGATGGGATGTCCGATCTGTTAGACCTTTGAAAACTAAATGAAGAATAAATACCGTGACAATTTTTTTATCAAAATTTAACATAATATAAAAATATCTTCACAAAAAACCCTTAAAAAGTTGAGGACTCACAAGAAAATTTCGTTATTATGTCAAAGAAATTCATAAGTATACCAAAATCTACTCTACTCTAATTTAATTTAATGGTCTATTCAGAAAAATTAGAAAGCAAAGGATTATGAAATTTAAACATCGAATCGAATCGAATCTATCAGAAATCACTCATCAAAACCAAAAAGTACGCCCAATACTATCAGAAATCACTCACGGCCGTAGTTATTATTATTATTTTCTCGAAATGGAAAGTACCTGAAATTCCCCAGCCGAACCTTCTTGAGTCGATCGTATGTAAGTGCAGGATTTCCGAATCTCTCCGGCGCAACAGATCTGTGCATCATCGACACTTTTAAAAGAGGAAATTAGAATGTTCAATCTTGATACCCAATCCAGAAAAAACATCAGGAAGTAAACCAAATTTCAAAAACAGATCAGTAAGCCAATGGAGAAGAGTGAGGCAAACAAAGAACGAAACCTTAAAGAAGGTACACTACATTCCACAACTGAATCAAATAATCGACCCCCAATAAACCCAGCAATTTGGCAATCCCTAAACAAGGTACAGACACACAACACAGAGGAAATTGAGAGAGGAACCAACAGAGAGTCACAGCCACACAAACATTGACATACACAAGAGAAAACACTTCCAAACAAACAAAAAATTTCGCTGCAAATACAAAAGAACTGCTAACTATTCGTTTGAAGCCACCCAGGCCATCCCTCGTGTATTTCAAAAAAGCTGTTATCCGTTAATGGAGCGGCACAACGTTTATAACAAAAAAAATCTTGAGATTCTTTTCTTGAAATCCCTCGTGTATTTCAAAAACGCTGTTATCCGTTAATGCAGCGGATCAACGTTTATAACAAAAAAAAATCTTGAGATTCTTTTCTTGAAATTCTCGTGCAAGGCACCTCGGTAAAAGATCTTTTTCGAGAAATTCTTTCACATACATCCACGTCGTTGCAAATTTGGAATGTTCACACAAATTTGGAATGTGGTTGAATTTGAATTTAAGGTGGAATCTTTGAGGAGTGGAATTTAAGGTGGAACCTTTGAGGAAGCTCATTCAAATGCATGTTGCTTGGATGAGTGTTATCACAACAAGCCACATCAACACACAAATCCTAAATTAATTTGGACTAGTGGCCTATTTCGTTTTGGAAATATTTCAGGATAATCTTTGATATGGACAAACTCAATGTTTCTAGGAGTATTCTAATGTCTGTTTCGTGTTGCTTGGGATTTTTTCCTATGAATTTTTTTAATCTTAACTTTATATTGAGGGTTTTGCACTGATTGATTAATCTCCTCTTCATGTGTAGGTTCGTTAGGTACAATTCTGGGCCAAAAGACTTACCCTCGAGGGCTTCACCTCCCTTTTATCATGAAATTACTATTTTAGTTCTATATGAAAGATAGTTATACCCTTGGTCATGCTTCTATGTAAGTGAACACTAGTAGGTCCAAGGGTTTCAATGCTATTATTATTTGAAAGTCCACGAAAAGCCCCTTTTTGATTGTATGTGTTTACCCTTCATTGCCACCTTTATTCTCATAGGGAGAAGACAAAGAGGTTGTCTCTAATCCAATCCAACTTCTTAGATCTGCCCTCCTTTTCTCGATACTGACGGATTAGGATTGATTAGTCTGAAATAGTGCTTCAAATGTGCATTATAAGTTCCTATTCTCGTACTAAGAGGCAACCTTGGATTTAGCCCATTACCTAAACTAACTACCATAAGATGTTAGATGAGGAAAACTTTCTTTTCGAAAAGTTGTTGCTCTCACATTTTGGCATTTCCAATGATCGGTTCTAAGGAAGGCCAAACCATACTACTTAGGATGCGAGCATAGAAATCTAGGGAAGGGCCCTCAACTGAATCACTATGAATAGTGGACCTAAAAGAGGATAAGGTTTTCATTTTCATAATTATATGATGTTGTATATTCCCTTTATCGACTCGTTGTGAACAGTGGGTATTCAATAGGTACTATGTTTCCTTGACATCATCCCTTTCTTGTGGAAGCTTAGGTTTATTAGTTGTAGGTTGCCCATGCCAGTAGTACAGCTTCAGTTTATTTTAACTCGCATGTAGTGTTAGTTTAGTGTCTCCTTGATATAATCCCTTCTTTATAGTTCTTTGTGTTATATGATCTAGAAGTGCCTTATGTGTTGTATTTATCATGTTAGACACAATAATGGATGGTTAATGATGTTCATAATAGGGAAAAACATAATGGATAGTCAATAAGGTTAACGAACATGCATGATTTGATAATCACCATGATAAGTTATGTTCATCCTTACACATGGGGGTTAGGCTCTATTTCTATGTGAAATTTGTATTAATAACTCATGGAAACATCTTTGTTGCACTATTAACTTACGCATGAGGGAGATTCACTAGTATTAGTATTTATAGATTTGTCCAATTAATCAGTTATCACAAGTTCAAAAGCATGTAGAAAGAATTACAAAATCCCTTTATCAATATTGATTTCTCTGCCTAGTTGATGAGTTGTGACAAGTACAAAAGAAAGTAAGAATAATTACAAAACCCTCCATCAACCACCTATCCTCTCTATTTTTTTGAGGTCGTACACAAATGGTGGAATTCTCAGGTGAAAAAGAGGATTTAAACTATGCAACCTCACTTGGAAAATCTTTTTCTCGGTGTTATGTAAAATGAAATACCCAGACTTCAAAGTAGAAATCATTAACAGGATAACATATATGACAATGATAATATACACAGACAAGAGTTACATATCTTTGCCCATCTTTCATTTTAGAAAATTCCATTATCTACCCTTTAAAAAAGGATAATTTGATAATAAAGTAACTCACTTTAACCTCATCCAATGAGCTAGATGCAAAGATAATGAGCCAATCATTAGCTTACTGCATGGTGTTTAGTATTTTCCATTACAGTAAATATGTAGAAACTTCAATTAGTTTGAAACTAGGTGACTCACTCCCTAAATCTTGTAGATGAACACCTTTCAAAATTAATCTTAAATTACAAAGTGACTTTAGTTTTGTGACCATATATGCTTGTAACCAACTCTCGGCATTTTTCACAATCATTCCAATGTTCTTGAGATCTCTTTCTAGAGTTGTCCTCTTAAATCACATAATTAAAGACAAAGGCGTAGCATTGCCCGCTGATCATATATTCATTTAGGGCACAATGGAATCTCTTTATTTTTCCATATAGGTCTCCATAAATTTGATTGTCGGGTAAGTTTGGTCTATAGACTATCCTCCTAACATTCACATCCATCCCATTACTCCAAATATTTGTGAGAAATCAATTTGTTGCTCACTCCACTTAAACAATTCATTCACAGTTTGTTCGCTAAATGCATCTTGATTGGCAGAAACCCTCGCAATAGATCTGATGAGTCTACAAAATTATTCACCCATATTTCTTATCTCTCACACCTTCAACCTAGATTTGACTAGTAGAGATTCCAAGCCATCCTGAAGGTATTCCCAAAGGTTTTATTCAGTCATCGATAGTACCTCATTGGGACATATTCTAGGACTTACAATTACTAAACATATATGATATTTAAGTTTGATGTTGTACTGAAACATATCTTAGATTTAATTTTGAAGTTGTACTGTGAATCCTCGAGCATCAAGGTTTTATCGAAAAACCACTAAAATGTATTGATGAAATATTTGCAAATTAGACATTAAGTAATTAGGTCACGCCCTTTACTATGACCCAATAACAATGAAGCTCATTTTACAAGTGCCATGATTAGCATTATTCTCTGCCTTACAGGAATAATGCCACAAATCATGACAGTAGACCTAGTAATGATGAATCTGAAAAATACAAAATAATGCTTTTACCACCCAATAGCTTGGCTTGACAAACTCAAAGTAAAACATTGGAGGTACTCCATTATTGTTGTTACTCTTTTATTTTGATATTCATATATGAGCTTGCACTAGCTTGACATGGTTTCACTAGTAATTTATAAGTTTAGTCTTAAAGCTTGCAATTTCCAATTTGGATATGATCCTTTATTAGAGTCATAATATCTGGTCTCCAATTCGAATAACTTGAATCTGATTGACCAAATATACATTCTTATTTGTGTCCCTGATTCTATCACTTCAATCACATTAACTAAACTATAGGGATATATAAATAACCCATAACCAACCCTAACTTGTGAATTTTTATTAATATCATATTCTTAGTCCCACAAATATAAGTAAACAATTGTATAAAACAATCCTGGTTAACTAATTTCTTAACAAATATTCAAATATATCAATTTTGACCCTTGGAAATGATAGTTGGGGAGGGTATCAATCATGTACTTAAAAAACAAGAAGTTAGAATCATGGATTGATTCTTTGATGTGCATTACCACTTTCACCAAATATTAAAGTCTTAACATAATGAATTGACATCATGGCAAACATAGTGGTCAAGTTTGTGCATGTCTTCAAAAATATCAGCCCCTTTTCAACTTATACACTTGAAATTCTATTTCCAATATAATCATTTGTTGATCTTTATTATATTAATTGGCTTCTAAAGTCTTCATGCAAGAGAAACACGCTTATAAGAAGTGTGTAAGAAGTCTAGGTTATGATTTCAATGCAAAGGGAAAATCATCATTAGTTTATTGTACTACACCGTACAATTAGTATTTCTAACATTTATGTATCAAATTCCCTCAATTCTTCATTTTGTGAATCTTGCAGAGTGCCCAATGAAGTGTCCACCTCCCAAACAAATGCATGGATATCATTTAACTTGGCCAGAACTAGTAGAGTGAAAGAGCAATGATCAGGTTCAAGTTGTTCTTCCATTTTCTCATCACAAATATTTCTTCCTTCCAATTTAGCTAGTATAGTAATTAGATCTTGAAGACCCTCCCTGTTACTCTACAATTGTTCCTCTTAGATTTTAACTACAAAATTAGAATATTAAAGCTCCAGTATCAAAGAATCCATTTCTCAAACTTGCTTCTTCATGGGAATCAATTAGAATTTTATTTTCTTTGAGAATCCACTTTAAGGAATGATCTTCTTCCTTTAAAGCATCATAGCCTACCTCTATCTAAGATTCCAACTATTGAATTGAAGATTTTGTTAACCTAAAATGTGCCTCCAACTTCAAAATATTAACTTTGTGATCCTTTGCCTGATCTGACGATTTATTTTCAAGGCAGTAAAGAGCTTATTTATTTCTTATTCATCTTTCAACAAGGATGTAGGCTCGCCAAAATGTGTAGAAACTTGTTCTGAATATGTTCTTAAATCTGGTGATGAAACAACATGTTTTTGTAAATAAATAACTACCACTGTCTTCTGAGCATCAATTCTCTATTTCTGAGCAAGGTAAACCTTCTATGTCAAATCACATACCTCAATTTTTGTAATTGTCTCAATATCCATAGCTTTCTTTAAGACTAAAGGTGAATTTGTTTTACTCCATCAATTAACATAATTCATCCCAATGCCATACACTTGGGATAAAAAACTTTATTAACATCCTCTAACTCTCATCTACCTCAGTATACTTTTGAAAAGTAGGCTTGATTAGAAACAAGTGCTTGATCTCATGCTTGATGAACAGGTCGAACTCTATAGCTTCCATGAAATCCTTCTATGTGATCCTTCTATTGCTAATATTATCCAAACGATCTTGCCTGGTTCGGGAGGCTGGCTTTAAGATTCTGAGAGATAATTGATAACAAATCATTATGAAATGGAATTAGCTCTTGCACGAGAGCAAAGATTAACCTAATAAACACTAAAATGACATTAAATAAAATTGAATTGGATCCATAACAATTTTGAGAGACAATTTATCTCTATCAACCCAAAAAACTGTTAAACAACTCAAATCACCTGCCCTACCCTTATCTTCACAGCCGCCTCCTCCTCTCTCATTATCCCAGACTGGACCCTAAGATAAGCTCGACCCAGACATCGACACAGACAGACCCTAAACTGAAGACCCTAAACTCAAACCACACCGACACAAGGAGGAAGATATAGGTATATATATATATATTCCGAACTCATTCTCGCCTCTACTTGCTATGGAATTGATAAGTTCATTATGTTTTGGTTTTTTTGAAATTTCAATTCTCGCGCTTTTCTCTTTTTTGGAAAAGGATGGGTTGATGCTTTTTCTTTTTTTAAATTTCTATTCTTGTGCCTCCTATTTTTGAAAAAGATGTCACGTAAATGTTTTTTGATGCCATTTTATGCTTTTTCCGTCACTGATGCTTTTGTTGACGGGTTCATGCTTTTTCTGTCCAATGGGCTCATGCTTTTGTTACCATTTTTTTTTGAAGGGAAATATCAAACGCACATCTTGCCCACAGGGCTTCCATATATGTTTTTCTTTTATTTATTTATTTATTTGCAGTTTATAATCTAGTGTTCATTTAATTTTTATTTTAAATTTTTATTTACTTTTGTAGATGTTTGTAGTAGGGTGTTGAAAAGCTTTGAGATCCAAGAGTTTGATGGATATATTATGTTATTTATTTTTTATTTTATTTAATAGTTGTTATATGAAATTTATTGAATATTAATATTATTTTTTATTTAAAATTGCAAAGTAATATGTATTTAGGGTAAGTGTCTTAACAAATTTGCAAACCTCTTTTTAATAAGTTTTAAAAAGGGCAAGTAGAAAATTTTGTGTATACGAATATTTACAATGAAGGGCGTCCTCCTTGATATATAAGAATATAGGAATTAGTGTAGCCATATAAATGAAATGGCTAGCAAACTCAAATGAACATCAAAACACTCAACTCATGATATATTTCACATAGCCAAGCCAAAAAAAAAATCATGAACATCTCAAAACTCATAATTAAATTTGTATTAAAACTCATAATTAATTTGTTTTGCATAAAAATTTTCTATTTATTACTGGAGTAAGATTTTTGTCCATTTTACTTTTCTAGGAAATAAACTTATTAAGGGCTTTTAGAAATTTAACTGAACATTGTTTATCAATCCTAATGTAGTTGGATTTGAGATCTAACCACATATAAGGGGCTTGGGTGGAAGTGAATTTTTTAAACCAATTTGTGTCAACTCAACCCTAATGTAGTTGGTTTGAGATCTAACAATGTATGAGGGGCTTGCTAGATGGGAATCTTCTAAACCAATTTATGTCAATAGCAAGTCACATATATATTTCTATGAATTATTATTTAGCATTTACATTTCTTCTACTCTTCCATTGTTATAGTTAGCCCAGTGAAAAACATTTTTTTGTGCTTAATTTCCTAACAAAATGTAGCACTGTAGAAGACTTGAACATTTTTTAGCAGGCGAGCTTTCCGTCTTTTGCCTGGCTACTATTGTCAACATCCCATTTTGATATGGCTTCTTGAAACTTATGTTTTTTTTCATACCCACATTTTAATTTGATCTTAGGTATGTTCTTAATAATTTTATCAAAGTATGCATTTCACCATGAACATTACGCATGCTTAAATTAAAATCAGATTGAATTAACTTGATTGCATGTTCCTATTTAATATTCATGCAAACCAGTGTGGTACTCAATGGTCATTGTAGGCGTTGATGTTCAACCTTTAAACCTAGTATTCAAAATGCAGTTTATTTATAGTTCTACGGATAAAGAAGGAAATGGTATCTCTTAGTTTTCTGAATTGTTTCATTGCCATATTGTTCGACTACATCATACCAACATATCTATCTATCTATCTATCTATCTATC
>APFE031093991.1:35373-63118 GCA_000404065.3 Pinus taeda | reverse complement strand
GTAGGGAGTGCGCTCCCGAAAATCGCTCCCGTCCGGGAGCGATTTAGGGAGCGCGCTCCCGAGCCGCTCCCGCCAGGAGCGCGCTTCGGGAGCGGGTTCGAAGGGGGGGGGGGGCGCTCCCCTGCAACTATGGTTTAGAAGCAAGATATCCCTGTTGAAATAGCTATCGGTTAGTAAATCTGAAAGGAGAATGCTATTGAACTAGAAAGGAACAAAAAAATTAAGGTCATCATCACTAGACAGACCAAACCCATCATCACCCTTACAACAAAGATGTTAGAGGTGAGTAGGCCGTGGGGGTGCAACCATCTACATCAATTGGTGAAAGCCGACCAGATCAGGGCACTAGATCTCCTAAAAAGGAGCAGGCAGGACAGAGCCAGTTAGAGGGTGAGACCAGAGGGCGCTTTTGCTAGTGGAGACATGGTTTTAGATATCAGGAGCCTGAGGAGGAGGTTGAGCATGGTGCTGAGAGCCCACATGATGGTGAGGTGCACATCGATATACTCAGTGTTGCAGAGGAGTCACCTTTATTAGAGACCTCTTTGATAGCCCCAGTTGACACCTTGGTGGAAAGGATAGAGCCTACACACATAGAGCCATTTGTTGAGGGTGTGTCGCCCATGGATGAGATGCCAACAGTTGCTGAGGTATCTGGAGCTATGACCAAGTTTATAGGTGATAGATGCCCACAACAGTTCTGCCAGTTTTAGGCTGACCTTCTGGCATTACAAAGGCAGACCGCGTTAGTGCGTGAGGCTATTCTGCAACAGAACGAAGAGTTGGAGGGCATGAGTGCGGTTTGTGCCGAGTCCATGACCAAATTAACTCACGTTGGGGAGCGGTTGGGTTCCTTACTGGTGCAACTAGAGTGCACGTTCGGGCGTGAGAGCAACCCTCTTCGGGCATACATATATGGAGTTGGCAACACTGTTAGGTTACCTTGGACCATTGGACAAAGGGAGACATAGTTACCTAGTCAGATTTCATGTATTGACCAGGATAGCGAGATGAGATGCCTTGAGTTGCATAGGGTGCAACACCCGCATGCTAGGGTTGTTCTATGTGTAGGAGTTTGTGCATTCGATCCCTCTCTTGGGGTTAGATGGCGAAAGATTCTGAGTTGGTACCTTGTGGAATGGCTTATGGAGAGGGTGGTGGACTTGGGTGTACCTCAGCAGGAGCTTCCAGGCACTGGGGAGATTGGCAGTGCAGACTGGCATCGGGTTCCTGGTGGGACTACCTATCATTTCCCAGGTATATCGGTTGACTAGAGTTTCCAGGCGCTGGGGAGACCGGTAGCGCAGACTGGCATTGGGTTCCCAGTGGGACTACCTATCATTTCCCAGGTATGTGGGTTGACTACAACCTGGATGGTACAATTGACCTAGCAGTTGAGCATGTAGATTCACTAGGGGAGTCTCGGTCAGCACCAGTGGCCAACCGGTATATTGACAGATTCTTTTGGTTTTCTTGGTATGGCATTTGTACACAGGATCACTGGGTGATCAACATACTCTGGTAGGAGTTTGTCGGAGGAGGTGGCATTGGCAGTCCACCAGACGGTGCCTTGTATGGAGATGGGGATTCTTCGCATTTGTGTGGGACACGAAGGAGCAAAGCAATGGTGGCATCATTGCTGACACCTGGGGAGATTCACTTCTTGGGTCCCGTAGGGAGGACTTGGAAGGGAGGTCCCCTTATCGGAGAGCATGGTGATGCGACATTGGAGGTGATGATACGGGTTGGATGCGAGCTGACACATATGGACATAGCTTTAGGCCATCTCATTTAGGGATGGGTAGGAGCATCTAGCGTGGAGTAATGGTCTGCAAATGGGCATGGGGATGCATGGGGGTGTGTCGTAGTATGTTGGATTGCGCTGTAGAGTGGGAGTGCCTCACATCGCATTGAGTACATGCGGGGAGTGATAGGTACAGTGACAAAGGCCAGTACAGGATGGCATAGCCGTAGCCGAGGGTATCCAACAGTGTACATGGGTAGGCCGCATTGTACAGTGGCATGTCCAGGAGTATTGGGATGATTGATAGTATGCAGGGGTGTACAGTGTTGCGCAACGAGGTCTGAGAGTGTTGCCTCCAGGGAGACTCTTGGACGGAAACATTGGGCATACCCTTGGGCATAGTTCACCCAGGATCGATGGGGACACAAATGAGCGATACTTGATGGCATCCACGTGGACTCACACGCCTGACCCTCTTCTACATCCCTCATGGGCGTAGTTCACCTAGGATCGATGGGGACATAGATGAGCGATACTTGATGGTATCTGCGTGGACTCACACGCCTGACCCTCTTCTACATCTCTCACGGGCGTAGTTGATTTTGCTGTTGACTTTCTGCACTCTGGACATGAGCAACAGGGGACAAGGAGCTCACCCAAGATATTTGGGTGACACTCAAGCGCACTAGGGGGGAGACTTTTCAGCAGTGGCATTGGGTTGGTGCGTTAGTTGACAACCACAGGTTGGGGATGAGGTGATCATCTGCAGGGGTGGCATATTGTTCATCACTGAACCTACATCTAGGGAGCTAGTCACGAGGGAGACATGTGTCACTCTTTTCTCAGGGCATGTCGGGACCAAGCATGAGTAGAGGATATCAGGTATGACTGAGGTAGTTTCCTGATATGTGTCCGAGCTCCGGACCTTATATTGACACATTACTGATAAGGCGGATGGCAGACCCAAGGGAGATGGTTGGCAGGAATAGGAAGGATCCACATACCCTGAGTCGATTACGAGTATCAGATACCCATCTTTTGGTTGCATTTAGGGGGTAGCTATTTGGCACACTGGCTTCCAGTGATCATCAGTACTACACAATGGTAAGCACAGGGCAGATTAGCATGCATCAGATTAACCCACAATATATGGAGCCTATATATTGATCACATGCAGGGACTAAAGATGAGGCATGGATGGATTCCTATAGTTGTTAGAGCTATGTCGCAGTAGGTCCAACTAGGGGATGTAGGGATTCAGTGGATTGATAGATCACTCTATCTCGTGATGGTCGGAGTCATGGCAAAGGGTGGTCGAGTTCACTCTGGGATTGGCACATGGGGGTACACAGTGGCCTTCATCTGATAGCGAGGTAGACTTTCTTTGTGGCTGCACTGGTTTGGAGTTAGATTTAAATGGGTAGACTTTGGCGTCATGGACATGTCGAGGCATGATGTGTCTCGCCTCTATTAGTATTCCACCATCGAGTTCCAGGAGAGGAGGATACAATGTACGCACGATGGGCAATCAACTAGAGCCAAAGTGGTGTGGTGACAACACGGTGGCACCCTTCTATGGCTAGCATGGGATCCAAACATCACAGTACTAGACAACTTAATGACCATTAGGGGTCAGCTGACTGTAACAGGGGGAGGTCACTTAGGTATTCCTTTGGGCTTTAGCGAGTCACCGATGGCGTGGGGGACTTCTGGTATTTATACCGGACAAGATAGTGAGTGGAGCTTCACGTGGGATAAGATGGATTGGGATCATGGTATTGAGGGATTCTTTCATGTCAAGACAGTGCAGGGACCTAGGATGACTCATCGGCATGTTTGGGCTCCCGATATTACTGATGGTGACAGGGGTAATCAACAAACAAAGGAGGCACTTGTTTAGGCATTGCTGGAGGACAAGCGATTTTTTGGTGCATTGGAGGAACTTGTCGGAGGAGGATGCCACCTGGGATGGTGAACACATACTTGAGCATCTGGTGCTGAAGTTTCTTGGGGACAAGCAACATTTGGGAGGGGAGGATTGTAATATCTTTTTCGAAATTAAGTTGTTATAGGTTTACTTATTCTACAATTTTGACAATTTTGGAGGCCATGGGGCCCATGTGGTTTTTGGAAAAGACTTAGGAAGGAAAAAGGGGCTGAAATGTTTTGTTGGCATAACGTGGGGGCCACCCACATGAGGAAATACACACCACCATAGAGGGAAGTTCAAATGACTAACGAGGAAAAGTCGAATTGGTAGTTAGAGGGGGCCCACATGGGAAAAGAGGCGCATGAATTATAAATAGAGGAGGCTCAACCTCATTTGGTATCTTTTTGACATATTGAACTCAATCTTAGTTGCTGGAGCTACTTAGTCGGGTTACTGTGCTGTTTAGCACACGAGTGTCTCCGAGCGGAGATCTCAACCCTTGCTTTGGTGGACTTCGAGTGCCAGCCCTAGAAGGGAGTTCTTCTTCATCTCAGTTGGTAGTAGCAACAACGAGACGAGCTACAACAATTGTAAGTCGAGTACCCGCAGTAGGGGGAGTAATAACAATGCAGGGATTGCGCAATCACAGCGTGAGGCTTCCGTGAAGTTGGGGAGACAGGAGCATTCTTCATCAATTTCAAGAGTATAGAGGGCAACTACAGACAAGAGAGCCATCCTACACGCAGCTCTCATTTCATCACACCCAGGATTTCGTCATCTTCTCCATGACTGCGCAGTCATTGGAGTGAGACTCTTTGGGGCAGCACCATCTGGGGGTGTTTGGAGCTGGCAGGCTGGGAGATCATTTGGAGGGCCATTTGAGGAGGATTTCTAGGGTTGGGAGAGAAGAGATTGATAGGATCAGTCACAACAACAACATTTGAAATTGGAGGAGGGCCAAGCTATGAAGGGTCAGTTTTTGAAGGTTGGAACCAAGGGAAACCCTTTCTGGGTTTTTTGGTTTTGGGCAAGGATCACACTTGTAATTTTATAGAATTTTTTGGCCAGATCTAAGAGGTCAAATAGGGTTCCCAACTCAGCCATCAGCTAAATGAGCTAAGGGGAATTTGGGCCAAAATTTCGAGGTCAACATTTGGCCAATTCCTTCATGGGTTATTCTGGGTATTTGTTGGAGAGCACGGGATTAATTTCCCATAATTTTCTTAGCACCAAAGATTGGGTTTCCAGTAGCATCTTTGTAGCAGACAACACAGTTTCACAAGGGCAGCGCAAGGAATCATTGCAGCAGTTATTTGCGCCATCTGGGCTTGATCACGCTTGCCATTGAGGCACGCCTAGGTGCACCACTTCCACACTATTGTACTTTTCTCCCAGATTATAATAAAATGGCTTAGCTGTTGGTTATTCCTGGACTTTTTATGGGTGTGCATTGAATGTTTCAATTTTATGGTGTTGTTTTTATTGTTTGCTTTGCATAGCACTATTTTTCCTAGTTTGGAACATTACATAAGTCTTATTTAAAGTTTTGGGTATCATAGGAACATGTAGCAGTAGGAAAGAATGCATGATTTATGAGAATGGTATCTTTAGGAATATAGGAGCGTTATGTAGAGATAGCTCAGATAAAGATATTCATGTAGGAAGGATGTAGCCATTGCATAACCTCATCAAGGCATAAAGGAACGATCATGATCAAGAAGAATCATCTTGGAAGGCCATTATCATCAATAGAAAGGAGCATTTGCAGGATGAGGACTGTAAGGATCCTCCGGTGGAATCTTCAATAGAATGTTCATGACTTTCAGGAAAAGCATACGTCTTGATAGGAATTCCACTTGCGGGGATTCAAGAAAGGATGATATCAGATATGCAGGTAAGGAAAGATGTAGCAAAGCAAAGGGGATTGAGGTAATCTCAATCTAGGAACCTATCAAAGGAAGTTGAGATGATCAAGGAAAGAACTAAGATGAGGTATGTATGCATCTATGTTTTCAATTTAAATTTCATGTCATCATATGTGGTAATGAGAATGGGGAATGGCTCTAAAAGCATGGTCAAGAATAGGGAAGATCTCTTTCATCAAGAATATGCTTGAAGGCATGATTCACACACTGATAAAGGTCAACATGAGATGTGTCCTCATAAGAAGTATGAGGAGGTTGACTAAGAAACCTATAAAGAAATATATGAGAAAAGATATCAGGGATAAAAGGACACCATGGACACTAGGAATCAACATCTGAAAGATTTGAGGAAGGCATCTCCCGGAAGAAGGCATGATAATTCTGACAAAGGAAGAAAAAGATCAAAAGACCCTTGACACTGGGAAAGGTCTCGGAGATGTGAAAATACAGGATGTTGATGATTCAAGCCAACAAGACATCATGATGGAAAACCATCCCATAAGGTACTATTTGATTTAATGTTATGCTTTGATTTCTTGAATAATATTTGGATAGGTTCATGTAGGGTATTGAAACAAAAGTTGTAAGTATGAGTACAACTAGCATCATGTGGTGGATGGAAGTTCTAGAAAGAAGCATGATGAGAAAGAAGTAGCTATATGATGAAGGTTCCAGATATGTATCAAGAAGGCCACTTTCCATGGAGAAAGGAATAACATGACAAACTAAGAAGGAAAGTGATTGATGGCTGATGCCTACAAAGAAGAAGCTCGACTGAATTTCATGACATCAAGGAAAGAAAGTGATAAAGCAACTGAAGGACCCACAAGAAGAAGTTGTTGATGGACAAGGAGAGTCCCTAGTTGAGAGGGAGCTCTGACAAGTCCCTAATTAAGAGGGAGCTTGGGCAAGTTCCTGGTTAGAGGGAGCTTGGGTACATTCCTTCACAGGAATGAGAATATCTTCCCTAGTTGAGAGGGAGAGAGACACAACATTCTTGTCTTCACTTGGGAAGAAAGAATGCAAGGATTAGGTAATCATCTAGCATCCGATGCTCTTTGAGAATGTGTAGGGCATCCAAGATAAGAGTAGACAAGAGGACCAATATTCTTTGAGGGTTGGGAGCTCAAGATAAGAATAGTCCTAGAAGGTCATACTCAGTGAACACCCGGGTGGGTATGTACCTTGTGTGACAATGATGAAGGTGTCTATATTCATTGGTCTCGCCAACATTGTACTTTGATCTATTGAGAGGTAGAGCTGTCAGTCAAGGCCTTGCTGGGGAAACAATGTTGGTTACTATGGTGCTATAACAGATGGATTGCCAATCTGATTTCTCTTATGTGAATTCTTCAGATTGAAAATGGCCAAACACCTTGTAATGATTTATGAATACCTCCCTAGTTAAGAGGGAGTGTTGAATAAAGTGTAACTAGGTTCGGTCTTCATAAATGTAATTTTGATCTTTGTACTTGTAAAAGAAAAATAATTATTATTTTTGTCAATGAGTTTCTTGCTCATTGTATAGGTCTAGCACATGTTGAAGTGCTATAGAAAGTCATAGAGTCATTTTAATTGTTGAAGGCTCTTATGGGCATGTTACACCATGTAAATTTATGTATTAGAGTCAAGGAATGACCTCCAAGCTAAGTCATAAGCCTGCTCCATATGTCGACCTCATAAAAAGGACTAATTCGGAATTTCAAGACAAGTCGGCCTAAAGTGGTCAAGTCGGCTCAAAAGGAGGGACAAACTCCTATATATAGAGCCATTCTTCCTCACCCAAGGAGCAACAAGTCATCTCTGAAATTATTGAAGAAGCAGGGCTAGTAAAAGGTACGAAAAAGGACAAAATAAGGTGTCTTTATTGCAGTGAAGGAGGAATAGAAGGCTGAGTTTGCAAGGCATATGTCAAGCCTAACTACAGTCACACGTGCGAAGAAAAGAGGCTCATTCTGCTGCTATAACAAACCTACTAGGACAGTCACAGGAAGAGACTTGTTTGGGTTGGAAAAGTGGGTGAATTAGGCCTCTTACTCTAAGTGAAGGAAGAGTCAACTCAAGCGAAGGAAAGAAAGCAAACTAAACAACAATTTAAGTATGGGGGATTACGCAGTGCATTATATTAGATATCTTTTCGGGATTCAACAATTATTGAAGGTCTCCTCTCACATGTGTGAAGAATAAGGTTCATACCTCTGCTGTTCGAGATGCAACTACATTAGAGAAAAGAGCTTGATTGGGTTAAGAATAAGATCCTTTTCCTTGTAAAGAAAGTCATCATCTCAATCGAAGGAAGAAAAGAAGAAGGTTTCTTCTAAGGCATACAATCTAGGGTTGTTGCAGTAAAGCTATCATTTTCCGAAAGGAGGGCAAAGTGCTAAGGAAGTGATCTCAAATCTGAAGGGAGGGCTTGACTTGTGCTTGGAGGATCTTCTTGTCGAGGGTGTACGGTTTGGCATTTGTCAATTGAAGCTTCAATAAGAGAAATTTGCAGAAGGGTTTTCCACTTTTCCTCTCTAGGAGAGAGAGGTTTTGCCTTGGCTGAGAGCCAACATCTTGTATTCTTGTCTCTTTTGTTTTGGGAATTGTTTGATGAAGTAAGAAAACTCACAAAGAAAAGTAAAAAATACTTCACAAATTGTTATCATCATTAGAAGAATCTCACTATACATAGATGCCCTAAATTCTTCAACATGGTATTAGAGCTATAAGGTGACATCAAGGAAGGGCATCGCAAGAACACATAGAAGATTGAAGCATCAAGATCAAGAAGCAAGGGCACACAAAGGTTGAAGCATCGGATCTACAAGCAAGGGTTCCAGATCCATCAAAGACAAGGAGAATTACCATCTCCTCTCCTAGATCCATCAAGAAGGATTGCCATCCTAGGAACAAAGAAAGAAGAAAGCCTTCCTTCTAAAGGCATCTACAATAAGGTTCATCCAAGAAGAGTCTCCATTAAAGATTTCTCATCTTCAAAAGGAAAGCACTCTAGATCAAGCCTCATCTACACATTGTGAAGTTTTCATCACCAAACAATCTCTCACAAGGCACATTGAAGAAAACATCTTGAAGAACTCCAAGATCCAAGAAGTCAAATCATCAAAATCTTCAAGGAAGCAACAAGATCTCTAACACTCTTAAGTAAGTATTTTTATGCCCTTTGAAAATATCAAAATTTCTTTTTGCAAGGAAACCAACAAATTGGTTGGGACTACTAATTTCCTTGCATGGAAAAAGAGGACTGATCTACTTCTTAAAGAGAATGAACTTCTGGACTATGTCAAACGGAGTGTCACTGTTTCTACTAAGGAACAAACTCAAGCCCTAGCAAAGTATAATAAGGATGAAACAAGATCTCAGAGGATTCTGATAGAATCCATCAAGGACCCTCTCATTCCTTATGTCTCCAAACTTGAAACATCTAAAGAAATCTATGATAAGCTGGTGGAGTTATTCTTAGTTAGTACAACTGGAGAAGTGATATCATTGCGTAATGAGTTATATCAAATGAAGATATCCAAGGAAGAAGGAATAACTCCCTACTTTACCTCTTATTCCAAGCCCACTCTAATACTGACGCAACATGCAAGGAGATGCCACCACTGAAAAATAACGTTATCCTTGGAGTACCCAACAACAACTCCACATTGAGAGAAGCACAGTTTAGATGTAGACCCAACGAATACCTTCAAATTCATACTGTTAAGCTTACTAAATACCGAGGTCAGTCTGATATACTTGAATGCCTAAGCCTGTTCCACCTCGATGTTGGAGAATGGAGACCCATGCACAAAGGAAAGCCGAGGGTTACACCATTTTAAGTCTAAACTGCCTCCAATCACCAGACTATTGCTTAAGAATTGCCATGACAATGTTCCCTCCTGTTGCGAGGGGAGCAACACAATCCAACATAAATTCCCATCAAACTCTGACTGATACACAGGATGAGTGGAGTGATAAAAGCGATCCATTGAAAGTCGTGGGAAATAAGTTCACATTCTCTTAAATGGGGTGGGCAGGCCATGCCACTCCCTATTTAATGTCGTGAGAGGTGGCAGGGTGGCGGGCGCCCCCATCCCCCAAACCTCATTTGCCATTTGTTCATCCACCCCGATTGAGGGTATTAAATTAAATATTATTATAATAAAGGTTAGCACACACACATATATAATTTATTTACCTTATTTTATTAATATTTAATATGAACTTATTCACTGATATTTTAATATATATGATTTAAATTATATTAATAATAAATAGTTGATAATTTAAAAAAATAGAAAATTATAAATGATCATGGACCACGGTTTGTGATATAAAGTATATTCTCCATAAATATTAAATAGTTTATAAGATAAAATATTTAGAAAATTATAAATGACTATTAGACGCTTGATAATTGTGGACCATGGTTTGTGAGTGATGACTTGGATGTCTTGACAGTATGACCAAAGACAATAGAGTAGAAACTTGAGTGGTGATAGTGTGAGCATTACCAATAGAAAGTCATGGCCTTAATGCATTGACCATTGCTAGAAGTATATTGTATGGAGATGCCAGTTGCTTGATGTAGCAAATCAAATAGTGCAGAGATGAGGCCTAAGCCTAGAGGTTTGCAGCTAGTCTAGTCAGTTGGAGGATGCTGTGCAGAAGTTAACCAATAAATTTTGAATGGAACTCATAGTAACATGTAAAAGACTCTAGTTCAATCTCACAACAACACATGGAAGCAACTGGTGGAATCTAACAGTAGCCTCAACGAACCTTTTGTTGAGTTGAAACGAATTTTCAATTTCTTTGGGGTTCGCCAAGTTTCGAACTTCAGCATTGAAGTTTGACAAACCCTGTGGCTATGAAAACTTTTGTTCCTTTGTTGATCTTACTACTCATCGGTTATTTCTCAAGCTGCTATATGCCATTGTGTGCCCTAACTTTGCATATCTAAAGTCATAAAGGTCTTAGGAAAGTGTAAATCTCTTGGCAACGCTTATCTCACTCTTTTAAAGTTTGGCCAATATCTTGTGCTCTAATCATTAGATCTCATATCACCCTTGAGCCCTCCTTAGTTCAATATATTATTGGATATTTCTGTAGGGATGCCTCTCTTGTGGGGAAAACTTCCACCACTAAAGTGCTGGAGAGAAGCCATTGAGGTGACAGTGGTGGCTGATCTCTTGTTGCTATAAGATCTAGGTTGCTTGGTGAGGCTTTGCATTAGGCATGTTAGTTTTTGTGGTAACATGATCAACACCCTTCTTCAAAATGTCTTACATTCCTCTCCTTTGAGGCAAGCACTGAACCTCCATTTGGCCATCATGAAGAAGTTCCAAGCTTCATATGTAATATCCCATGCCAAAATATGCTAACTCAGCTTGCACAATTTTTCAAATTTTCTCTTTTATGCATTTTGAGAAACTCTTTGTATGCAAGCACTTCTTCAAACACTTTGTATGCGAATAAAGTAAAACATTTGTTAGTTTTTTTTTTAACCAAGGACAAGTGTTTCCTAAGGCTTGGTGCCTTTCCTAGGAAAAAGTGTTCATCATGACCCCACATAATTTTATGAGATATAAAGTTAAAACTTAAAATGACTTTATGAGATATAAATTCTAATTGACTTTTTGTGAATATTAAATGAAAAGGTGATTTGAGGGGATAAAGTGACTTAAGTCAATTAGAGATTAAATGCCCACCCTTGATCTCAATGGCTAAGGTCTAATCTCAACTGCTGGATCTTAGGATTAGGTCACTCTTCATTATGAGAGAACAAAAAGGGAAGTCAAGGAGGGAATAGACATTATTATTCACCATTCTTCATGTGCATTGGAGGAGAAGAGAAGAGAGGCCGAGAAAGCCACTTGTACAGTTGAGAAGAGCCATCATACAACAAAGAAAAGGAGATACAGTAGCAAGGAGGGCACAAATCCCATTGAGGTGACAATGGTGGCTGATCTCTTGTTGCCATAAGACGTATGTTGCTTGGTGAGGCTTTGCACTAGGCCTGCTAGTTTTTGCTGTAACATGCTCAACACCCTTCTTCAAAATGTCAAATGTTCCTCCTCCAAAGCAAGTTGTCCTACAAAGCAAGCAATGAACTTCCATTTGGCCATCATGAAGCAGTTTCACGCTTCATATGTAATGTCCTTTGCCAAGATTTTGTAACTCAGCTTGCACAATATTTATTTTATTTTTTTTTTTATGCATTTTGACGAACACTTTGTAAGCAAGCATTTCTTCAAACACTTTGTATGCGAATAAAATGAAACATTTGTTAGAAAAGCGTACCAAGGACAAGTGTTTCCTAAGGCTTGGTGTCTTGCCTAGGAAAGAGTGTTCATCATGACCCCTTGACATAACTTCATGAGATATAAAGTTAAGGTGACTCTATGAGATATAAAGTTTAAGTGTCTTTTTGTGAATATTAAATAAAAAGGTGATTTGAGGGGATATAGTGACTTAAGTTAATGAGAGATTAAATCCCCACCCTTGATTTCAATTTCTAAGATTTAATCTCAACCATTGGATCCTAGGGTTAGTCACTCTTCTTTATGAGAGAATAAAAAGGCAAGTCAAGGGGAGAATAAACATCATTATTCACCATGTTTCATGTGCAATAGAGGAGAAGAGAAGAGAGGTTGAGAAAACCATTCGTACAATTGAGAAGAGCCATCATACAACAGAGGAAAGGAAGTACAGTAGCAAGGAGGGCACAAATGCCCAAGGAGAGGGTATGATTTCTGAGGTGGGGTACAACACAAAAATTGAGGTGTGTTTTCCATCAATTGTATGGTAGGTACAACATGATTTTTGAGGCAAGGTAAGCACTGTCAAAGCTGCTACGATAGCACAAATTTCAAGGGAGGCCTGGCACGAGTTTTAAGGTAGGTTTGTCACGAATTCTGAGTTTGTACAGTATTAAATGCTGTCACTTTGTACAATAGGCTGCACACAGTTTTGAGCAGAGACAACATGAAAATCAAGGAAAGGAGGGCATGAATGCCCAAGGAGAGGGTATGATTTCTGAGGCAGGGTACAACACAAAAATTGAGGTTTGTTTTCCATCAATTGTATGGTAGGTACAACATGATTTTTGAGGCAAGGTAAGCACTGTCAAAGCTGCTACGATAGCACAAATTTCGAGGGAAGCCTGGTACGAGTTTTAAGGTAGGTTTGTCACGAATTCTGAGTTTGTACAGTATTAAATGCTGTCACTTTGTACAATAGTCTGCACACAGTTTTGAGCAGAGACAACATGCAAATCAAGGAAAGGAGGGCACGATTTTTGAGGCAACAGATGCACAAAATTTGAGGAGGAAGTCAGCACAAATTTCTAGGAATTTTAGGCACAAATTCCAAGGAGATAAGTTGCATTTATTGCTGGCTTATTACTGCTGTAAAATTTCTCTGAAATAATAATAACTCTCCTCTCTCTCACTGGTTTTTCGTTCAAGGTATTTTCCAATGTCTACTGACCAAACATCCTTGTGCAAAAATTTTGTGGGTTTGCCTACTATTTATCTCAGCTATTAGTGGATTAGACTCTCGTGCTTCAGTTTTGAATTTTTCATGTTCAAAGCATTTAACGACTACAACAAATGAAATGTGGTTTGGGCATTAAACCATGATGAAAGTTCACGAAACTTGAAATTGGGTTGGGTCTAAAATTCTACATGGTATCATAGCTAAGTGGGAAAAAGCACTGAGAAAGGGAACAAACAACAAGCAAAATCAGCAAGCATACATATGGACTTGTGATAGAGATCAACAATTGTTTACCTTTGTTCAGATCTAAACTTTGTGTTGGGTTGAGCAGGTCAAATAGAAACCAGTTTGAGGATTGAAGACAGGTTGAATGGGGCTGATAATTTTAGTCCATGGAAGGAGAGGATTGTCTTGGTGCTTGAAGAATTTGAGTTGTGGGATATTGTTGAGAAGACAGTAGCAACTCCCACTGATCGAATACAGTTGGTAGAATTCAACAAGAAGAATGTCCATTGTTAGGGCAAAGAGACTTCTCCTAGATGCCATTAAGGATCACCTCATCCCCCATGTTTTAAGGAAGAAGTTTTCTTATGAGATGTGGGAGTCCTTAACAAATCTTTACCAAAGTACGAATGAGAATAGGAAAATGGTATTCCGGGAACAACTGAGTACCAAGATTACCAAGACCGACACTGTTTCATCATACCTCACTAAAATCACTCAAGTGATAGATGAGTTGGCAGCAGTGGGAGAGACCATTCTGGACGAGGAATTGGTTAGGTCATCCTTGAGTGGCTTTTCCAAGAAGTGGGATGTCTTTCTTGATGGGATTGTAGCTCGTGAAAATCTTCGAGATTGTGGGACGATTTCCATCAGGAGGAGATAAGATGAACTGCGAAGAGTGGAGGCTAGCATGGTGGGGATGATGAGGAGAATGTTGCTCTTGTGGCAAAGGGAAAATAGAAGTCCAAGAAGGGTGCCACTAGTGAGACCAAGCAGAAGGGTAAGCAAAAGGAGAAGGAGAAGGACATGAGCAAAATAAGATGCTTTGCTTGTCAAAAGATGGGACATTATGCAATTATGTGTCTTAACATGAAAGGGAAGAAGAGTGTTGCAACTTCAACAGAGGTGGATGAGTTTTCCACAAAGTTCGTGAAGGAGGTTTCTTTGGTGGTTAGTCTTTGCACTAGTATTGCATCCTCCATTATATGGTATATTGATAGCGGGGCTTCTAGCCATATGATAGTTGTCAAGGAGCACTTTATAAATCTTATTGAGAGGGCTGTTGATCTTGAGGTAGTGCTTGGTAATAACTCCATAATTAGAGCAGTTGGTATTGGGACTATATCCTTTTAGAGGGAGTCACAACCTCCCTGATAGTGACAAAGGTCTTATATGTTCTGGGGTTGAAAAAGAACTTGGTATTGGTGTCTACTATTGAGGACAAGGGGTATGAGGTTGTGTTCCATGATGGGCAGGTTCTCATCTATCCCAAGGGATCCAATATCTCTTCGGCCAAAGTGATTGACCTCTTTCATGGGAAGCTATATAGCCTCATGTTTCAACCAGATAGAGAATTGGTTTCTACACACAGAAGCAGTGACTTATGCAAATTGTCGCACAAGATGTCCCACTTGCACCATGGGGCTCTAAGGGTATTGAGAGAAATTGTTACAAGGTTACCATATTTCAGTATTGAGCATTGAGATGTGTGCAAGGGGTGAATTGTGAAAGTACGCCAAGACTGCTTTTCCAAGCAATGACAGTCGGGTAGCAAGTATTCTTGATTTGATTCTTTCTGATGTTTGTGGTCCTATGCCTTTTGTATTGTCGAGTGGATATGAGTATTATGTCACTTTTATTTATGACTTCTCCAAGAAGGCCTGGATTTTCTTTATGAAGACCAAGGGTGAGGTCTTCAAGAGGTTCCAAGAGTTTAAAGCTCTTTTGGAGAACCAAATAAGTAAGAAGATCAAGGTCTTGAGGTTTGACAATGGGGGCAAGTATACCTCCAATGAGTTCAAGGACTTCTGTGTGGAAGTAGCCATCAAGAGGGAGTTGATTGTTCCTTACAACGCATAGCAGAGAGGAAGAACGGGGCCATAGTTGGGGCAGCTAGAGCCATGCTTCATGATTAGAGGCTAACCTTATTTCTTTGGGTCAAGGCTTGTAACACTGCAGTATATTTGTAGAACAAGAGTCCATATAGAGTTTTGGGGAGCAAGAGTCCCGACGAGGCTTTTTCTAGGAAGAAGCTCGAGCTTGGGCACTTCAGGATTTTTGGGCGTTTGACATATTCTAATGTCATTGAGGAGAAGGACAAAGCTACAACCCATGACTGAGACGGGTATCTTTGTGGGGTATAGTTAGAACTCAAAGGCTTACTGCATATATATTCTTGCCTTGAGGAAGGTTGTTGTGAGGTGGGATATGAGATTTGAGGAGAGAGCCTTGAGGAGGTCACAGGAGTTGGATCAACTAGAGCAGTGGACTCCTTAGTAGGGGAATTCACCACAAAGTACTATACCATAGGGTACATGATCGTGGGAGTCTGGAGGATCATAGGTTTCAAGAGTGACAGTCCCACAGGTGACAGGGTCACAAGGCATATGTTCCTAGGGTATAGGTTGACCATCAACCATAGGTGCATCATCTTCAGGGACAATCTTTAGAGGAGGGTATACCAACCTCACTACAGGAGGCCACTTCATCCAAGAGAAAGCCAAGATGGCTTCGTGAGACTCTAAAGGAAGCCCAGGAGGCATTGGGAAATCCCAAGAGGGATGTTAGGGAGAGCCGAGCACCAAATCAATTTTGTAGCTATTTGGCTATGGTGAGTAGCATTGTTGACTCCAAGCCTTCTAGCTATGAGGAGGCAACAGGCCAACAGGTTTGGAGGAATGTCCATTGGCATGGTGGAAGAGTATACTTCCATCATGAAGAATGATGTTTGGCAGAATGTGTCGAGTCAGTGGCGACTTCCAGATGGCTCTATAGGATTAAGTATGCTGCAGATGGTAGCATTGAGAAGTACAAAGCTCAGTTTATGGCTCGAGGGTTTTCATGGGTGAAGGGAGTTGATTATGAGGAGACCTTCGCTCCAATTTCTCGGTATACCTGTGTTAGATCTTTATAGCAACAAAGATGGGTTGTAAGATCCACCAGATAGATGTAAAGATTGCATTTTTGAATGTGATTTTATAGGAGGAGGTTTACATTGAGCAACCACGAGGCTTTGAGGTGCATGGGAGGGAGTCCCATGTTTATAGATTGAAGAAGTCGCTTTATGGACTGAAGCAAACTCTGAGAGCTTGGTATTCACAGATAGATGCCTAGTTGTAGTAGTTCGGTTTCAAGAAGAGTGATGAGGATCCTCTCATTCTAGTACTATACGTGGATGGCTTATTTATTTTAGGTACAAAGAGACTCAAAGTATTGCAAGCAAGATCTTGCTTCAGAGTTTGGAGTAACAGATTTTGGATTGATCCATTATTTCTTGGGATTATTAGTGTGGCAGGAGGATGGGCATATCTTTTTGGGACAAGACAAATATGCAACAAACATTTTGAAGAGATTTCACATGGAGGACAATAGGCCCATGACCACACCTATGATGACCAATTGGTAGAAGCTTCAAGCTTTTGAGTCCGAGTTGGTTGATTCCACAATTTATCGTCAATTGATAGGCTCATTGATGTATATGGTCAACAACAAACAATACATCTGTTTTGCAGTCAACACTCTCACCTAATTTATGGTGGAGCCTAGGAGAGTGCATTGGGTGGCTGCAAAACATGTGCTTCAGTATTTGTAGGGGACAATGGACTATGGTTTGGACTATGTTCAAGGGGTTGGAGTTAGGTTGACTAGCTATACAGACTTAGATTGGGCAGGATGTGTGGGTGACAAGAAAAGCACTTTCGGGTTTTGTTTCAGGTTGGGTTCGACAATTGTGTCGTGGTTCAACCGGAAGTAAAGGTTAATAGCCATGAGTTTTGCTAAGGCAGAGTACATGGCAGCCTAAGTTATCGAGATTTAGATACGAATACAGATTCATATCCGGATCCAAATACGACAAGGAAACAACAAAGTACAAACAATATAAATATATTTTTAAAAATAAAGTTTATATAAAAATAAAAAATATATATACACACACACACACTCATAATTAAAATACATATAACCCCAATACATATAAAATACTCATAATTAATAACATATAACCCTAATATATTTATACAAGTTGTTGGAATTTCTAAGTTTAACCCGTTAGAAGTTATTCCTGTATTATCTGATTTATTTCTTCCTACTTGTTCAATTACTTAATAAGTTATTTACCACGTAAATACTGAAAATAAATACAAGTACAATATTAACACATACAGATCATGAACTGAAAGTAAACAAGCACACAAGTGACACCGTTATTTTTGGACCAATGTCCTTGGAAAAACCCAATGTGGGAAAACCGGTGCAGCTATTCAGAGGGTTTTATTATTATGCAGTTTTTAGAATACAACTAGGGTGCCAGAAATGGCTCACCCAACAGAGAATGCCCTTGGTAGTAGTACCTATCCTTGGATACAGATATTCCGGCTGATTAATCACCGGATGAATGATCCCACAACAACAATTGCAGCTTCCATTGCTTTTCCTCACTTTGATAGGGATTGCGCCATCCTACCTGACTCACCAGCGCCCATTTTGTCCCACGAAAGTCCTCCCAGTGCTGCCTCTTGGCCCTGTGTCAGCTTTGCTAGCCTTTGCGTAGCTAATGAAGCTTTTGCGTCAGCCCTTAGACCCTCTGTGTCACACAAGCTGGCCTCTCCTGGCTCTGTGCTGCTCCTAACTGCCTCTGCGTAGCACCCAGCTATCTTTGTGTCAACCTCTCCAGGCTCTGCGTTGTCTCTTTCGTACTAACTCTGCCTCTCTGCTATGTATTCACTGCCCCTTTGCTGCTGATCATTGATTCACTTTTGCTTAGCAACCCTGCTTTAGCAAAATGAATGTCTGATCACTTTGGTGTGTTCTCCAACTAACCCTCAAGCCTCCTCTTATACTTTTTTCGTTGGTCTATCAATGACCCAGATTAAATTCTAATCAATGGCTAAGATTAGATTTGGCTTGATCCATGACTTTTGGAACCTTCTAACCCAGTTTTATATTAATACTCATTAATATTTTATTTTTCCCAAGTTTAGACTTAGGAACTCCATTAAAAATATTTAATTATTTTAATATCTCCCAAACCGGTTAGAATTTGCCCAAACCATTTCTGGGTCTTGGAGATCTGATGTGCTTTAGCCTCTCCACCAATTTTCATGGCTAGAGCACATCCGATGGCTACCCCCAAATCAACTTAAGTTAATTGCTAAATTTAATGAATGAATTATATATATATATATATATATATATATATATATATATATATATAATATATATAAACACATTAACATATTAACAAGTTATATATTAATAATAGCAAACTTATAAAAATAATTTTTTTAAACTTCATAATTATAATATATATTATATACTCAAAAGTGATGAACCCCAAATCATGAGGAGACTGTGACAAGGAAATGTTATTCGAATAGTGATGAATAAGATTGACGATAATTATATAGAATTGAATTTTTATTTTAATATGTATGTCATGTCCCTTCTCACAAAGATTAGTCATAGGGTGCAGCTACACATTTTTGGCACAATTTTGACTTAGGAGGACCCCACACTTAGACTTAGGAACTTTGGGGCAAATTCAACTTTATTTAGCAACTAGTGGGATGTGGGGGCCACCCACATGGGGGATTCGAACTTGGCTATTCGATATGCTTGGAGGGAAATCGAATGGGTGGATGGAGGGGCCCACATGAGGCTAAGGAGGTCCAAGGGAATATAAGGAGGGATCAACTCTCATTTTGGACTATCTTCTACATTTGCAAACATTCACTCGTACGCTTCGCTGCTTAGCAAGTCTACCGATTGTTTAGCCACAAATCTCTCACATGGGAGATTCAACCTTTACTTCGGGGAACCATCCGTGCCAGCCCTAGGGAGGTTGTTCTACAGGAGTTCTAGGGTGTCAGGGACAACAACACATTTCAGTTCATCAGCGCAGAGGGGGAACTGCGTATTCCTGGGCAGTCAAAAAACACGCAGGAGGAGTTGGAGGCCAGCAAGGGGATTCATTGCTTGTTGGGAGATTAGGGAATTGAGGAGGCAACATAAGGTAGGCATTTTCACTGGAGTTTGCAGCTAGCTAGACTAGCACATTAGTCAGTTGTATTTCTGAGCAAAGGGACAATGTAGAGGCCATCCAACAACGATTCGTGGGGAGGACTTGGGGAGTAGTTGATCTTGGCCAAGAGCCATTCGGGCAGCTAGGAGTTTGATAACATAGGTAAATTGAACATTTTGGAGGAGTTTGCAGAGGGATTTGTAGGCAAATTCCTACAGGTCAAAATTGGCAGCGATAGCTAGGGAGAGGCTCCAAGCGTGTTGAAAATCTGAAGTCAAAACCAGCTAAATTTTGTTCTGGGTTTTTTTGGGTTTTGTCTAAGGAGTCCGGGGTTAAAAGAACACAATTTTTTGGGTGGTTTTTGAGTACTTTCCAGCTAGTCGAAGTTCAGCAGTGCAATAGTTTACTTGGGTAGCACAATGCAGAGTGCTATAACAGTTGGGCAGCCTTCAACTCAACCATTTTCGCACCTGGGGTTGGTCTTGCTTGTTCATTGGGACAAGCCCAAGTGCACCATTCTAATATATATTGTATCTAGCCTGCATATTTTTAATAATATGGCTCAACAGTCCCTTACTTGCAGCATTTCCATGGATGTTTAATGTGTGTTTCATTTTTTATATTGTGTTGCACAATTTATTTGCTTAATATCACTTGCATTCCTACTTAGGAACATTACAATATATTATTTGTCTTAAGTTGCAGTTCATGAGTTGCTTGTGAGGTTTGGTGGGTCAGTCCTGCTGCCAGCTTGAACCCAGCATTGCTCTCAGGCTTGGTGGGTTAGTCCGATGACAACTTGAACCTCGCGTTGTCCCTGTGCTTAACCATACCTATCCCATCTTTTTGTCGCAACCCATTCTCGTCGCCTTTATCTTGGCTTTGTGTTGTTCCCTCTCTCCACGCATTCGTGCCATTGCCTTATTGAAAATCGTGACAAATGTGAAGGGATCAAAACAATACCCCACATAAGAAACCTAATGAACGTTCATTGTAACCTACAAATGGTACTTGCCGACACAAACAAATCCTAGGTGGATCCTTGGATTCGAGAACTGGGGATCCGCGGATCCGGCCCCTGGGTATGACAAATCCGGTAACATAGATGGAAGCTAGTCAAGCTAGTTGTGAGGCCATTTGGCTTTGCAAGTTGTTGGTGGGCTTATATGGTTAGCAGTTGAGGTGTACATTGATTTACTTCAATAATTAGAGTTGCATAAAATTCACGGAGAATCCAATTTTTCATGATAGGTCAAAACACAGAGATTGAATACCATTTTGTTTGTGACTATGTTCAGAGAGGGGCAGTGTAGCGTGAGTATATATCCATTGATGAGCAGGTAGCTGACATTCTCACGAAGTCCTTGCCAAGAGGCAAACATGCCTACTTTAGAGACAGGATCGGAGTGGTGAGAAACACTTTCCTCAGTAAGAGGGAGTGTTAGAAAAGTGTACCAAGTGCAAGTGTTTCCTAAGGCTTGGTGTCTTGCCTAGAAATAAGTATTCATCATGACCCCTTGACATAACTTTATGAGATATAAAGTTAAAGTGACTTTATCAGATATAAAGTCTAAGTGACTTTTTGTGAATATTAAATGAAAAGGTGATTTGAGGGGATAAAGTGACTTACGTTAAGCGTGGGATAAAGTGACTTAAGTCAATGAGATATTAAATCCCCAGCCTTGATCTCAATGGCTAAGATCTAATCTTAACCATTGGATCTTAGGGTTAGGTCACTCTTCATTATGAGAGAGCAAAAAGGCAAGTCAAGGAGAGAATAGACACCATTATTCACCATTCTTCATGTGCATTGGAGGAGAAGAGAAGAGAGGCTGAGAAAGCCATTTGTACAGCTGAGAAGAGCCATCATACAACAGAAAAGAGGAAGTACAGCAGCAAGGAGGGCATGAATCCCAAGGAGAGGGTATCATTTCTGAGGCAGGGTACAACACAGAAATCAAGGTGTGTTTTCTAGTAATCATACAGCAGGTACATTGTGATTTTCGAGGCAAGGAAAGTGCTGTCAGAGATGGTAGCAGCTACAACAGCACGGATTTTGAGGGAGACCTGGCACGAGTTTTAAGGAAGGTCTGGCACAAATTATGAGGAGTTCGTACAGCATCAAATGCCTGCCAGTTTGTACTGCAGGCTGCACACAGTTTTGAGCATAGACAACCTGAGAATCAAGGCAAGGAGGGCACAATTTTTGAGGCAGCAGAGCCACATAATTCGAGGAGGAAGTCACCACAAATTTCTAGGAATTCTGGGCATGAATTCCAAGGAGATAAGTTGCATTTATTTGTTGTTTATTACTGCTGTAAAATTTCTCCTCTCTCTCACTTGTTTTCCCTTCGGGGTTTTTTCCAGGGTCTATTGACCAAAAACCCTTGTGCGAAAATTTTGTGGGTTTGCTTACTGTTTGTCTTAGCTATTAGTGGTTTAGACTCGTGTTTCAGTTTTGAAGTTTTCATGTCTAAAGCATCTAATGACAATGGCAAATGAAATGTGGGTTGGGCATTAAACAATGATAAAATTTCATGAAGCTTGTAACCGGGGTGTGTCTATAAAATTCTACAATCTCCAACAGAGATATTTCTTCAAACATTTTGAATGCAAATAAACATGAAGCCTGTACTCGATAGAATTTTAAAGCACAGCCAAAATTTTATTAAATTTGATCAAGAATATACATGCAAAATAATAATTTCTGGAACCTGTGAATATCTCCAGCAAAATGGCTTGTTCTCCTCCAAATTAATTTGGCTTTAATAAAGAACTTGGCTCCCATAGAATAAACACGACTCGCTCTAGGAATTTTGGCCCTGAGAAGATTAATTGAGCTCCCCAGGGACAAATGTGGCATTCACATTGATGAACTCAGCCTCCAAAAGATGAATATAGCCTCCATGAAATTGCCGTGGCTTCGACAAGAACAAACGTGGCCTCCTCACTAAGAAACTTGATGTCCAATAAAGAAGTCGACAAGTGCAATAAATTCAGCTTCCACAAAAACAGGAGCTGCTGTGTGTAAACTCACCCCCCTCAAGATAAAGCTTGGCCTCCAGAAATAAATGTGGCCTCTCCAAGCAATTCGGCTTCTTCACTGAAATTCGGTCTCAACTAGGAATTCAGCCTCCTTATTTTAAATCTTGGATGCACAACCAAATTCAGCCTGCCAAGGTGAACTTGCACTCCAAAGGAACCAGAACTGCTGCAAATGGATGGACCGATTCTCCTTCAATTTGAGCACCTGTGAAGAACCTCAATGATTCCTTTTTCTTGACTGGCTAGGGTGGATGTGTCTGAACATTGAAACCAATCTTGATCTGCTAGGTTGGATATGTTTCACCACCGAAACTAATCTTCACTAGGGTTTTGGCCCTTTACTTGAAGCTCCAAGAGCTCACCAAAATCAATTTAGAAAAATAATCACTGCATAATCAAAAGTGAGCTCCAATTTTCTTTTTATAATTTTTTCATTGGAATACAACGGGTCATCAAAATACCATGGGTCATAAAATAACACTCTTTTTAATTTAATTACTCAACATCACCTTAGAAATGACATTAAATAATTAAATTAATTGATCCCCTTCTTCTGACTATAGCCTATGGGAATCTGATGGGTTACTAAGTCAATCCCTGTAGTCATTACTCGAAAAGGGAAATTACATCATAGGTCTCCAACACTCCAGGAAGAAAGCAACATAAGCACCAAGTTGAGTTCTAGCAATCAGCGAACATGTCCACTCCAATGTGTCTGTTTGATGATGGAACAACCAAAGGTCATCCATACACCATGCACTTCACATCACATGAAGCACCTACAAATATGGTGTAAGCAGTTTTTGAGTAACCCCAAAAGCTAACACTCTATCAGTGTTATTTGGCACTGTAAGTTCACTAAGTGTTGTGGATTTATTCTCAAACTAGTTTACTAGGGAATTTAAGGTGAAAATTAAATATTACATTTTATTTCAGTCTCATTAACTGGAAGTGGTTGTCCTCGTGCTTTTGGGATCTGCAGAAAAGCAGGGCTCAGGAACTATAGGTGGCAATCAGCTAGTTTTTTCCCCATACAACAATTGTTTAGAAGAATTATATTGGAAGCATTTTCTTTGCACAACTCTGTATTTTTTCTGATTGTTAGTCTGTACAGTGCTCCAAACTTGCCAGTTTGTGCTTTCTTGGAAATTTACTTGGACAGTTGGTGCTTCCATATCTGTTTCAGTCTCATTAAATATCTCTGAAAATTAAATATTACATTTTGTTTCAGTCTCATTGACTGGAAGTTGTTGTCCTCGTTCTTTTGGGATCTGCAGAAAAGCAGGGCTCAGGAACCATAGGTGGCAATCAGCTAGTATTTTTTCCCTATACAATAGTTGTTTAGAAGAATTATATTGGAAGCATTTTCTTTGCACAACTCTGTATTTTTTCTGATTGTTAGTCTGTACAGTGTTCCCAACTTGCCAGTTTGGGCTGTCTTGGAAATTTACTGGTACAGTTGGTGCTTCCGTCTCTGTTAGTGTTATTTTGAACAGAAAGTTGACAAATTATTTTGGATATATTAACAAAATAGCTTGCTAGGAAATTTCAAGTGAAAATGATCTTATGCTTTCTTGTTTAGTTTCTTTGATTGGAAGCTGTTATTGCTGCTTTTTTGGATGAGGGAAGAAACGTGTCTTAGGTGGTAGATGGCAATCAGCTAGTGGTTTTTTCCCATACAGTATTTGCTTAGAAGAATTATAGTGGCCAGGTACTTGCACAACAACAGATTGTAGGTAATAGATGTTAAAAAGCCTGAAACGACCTTACAGATGTTTGTATTATGTATGTCAGTAACAATTTGCCAGCTTTTATAGATAATGCTTTCCTTTTGCTGCAAAGACCTTTCTTTTGTAGCTATGCTTCTATGATGATATGTGCTTTATGTCATATGATATGATTGCAGGTTGATGGCATAAAAGTTCATGCTGATGAAGGTGGTGTGACACAAACACGTGGTGGTGTGTATTGGTTGATTCTGCCAGCTGGATGTGAGCGCCATTTCTGTCTTCTGCTTTCTTACAAGAATGAATCATTTTCTATGGCACTTCCCTCTGTGAATTTGTTGGACATAGTTATTAGTAAAGCTTTTTTCCTTTTTGTTCTCTATATTTCCTTCCTTAAATTGCCTTCTGCTTGTAGAATTTCCTTTGGAAATGATTTCTCTCTTGTATACATGCAGACCTTGGCTCAGCTTTTTGGGGAATGGTTCTTATTGTTGCATCAACAAACCTTTTAACAGCAAGAGTTGCAGCCGCTTGCCTCGGTGGCGCACTTCTTATTGTGTTGTTTATTGCTAAAAATGTAAGGTAACGATATGCTAATGTTCTAAAAAACGTCATTTTCTTACCAATTAAAGAAAATTCTTTGAATTACTTCATTTTTTGAATCCATACAAAGATTGTGCTTCACATGTTTCAGTTACAAAACATGGATTTTTGCAATAAGTCCTTAAGCAGACGCTGAAGTTAGAGATCTTCTTTGTTTTTCTTGCCATTGTAGCTTTAGCATTTCCAACAAAAGTTACTATCTACTGATTCTGTACTTTTATTGTTGTATTGTTTGTTGGCGGTACTATTCTATGTCGCATGAAACAGTGGTTTCTTCGAGGCCTCTGTATTGGTATATACTATAACCTGATCCTCTGCACTTAAATTAAAAATAGAAGGCATTTCAAAATCAGAATCTTTGCTACAAGAAATGCAATTATGCCATATGAGCTATTCACAGAGTTTTGATGCTGTGGCCTGATATTTTGCAGGTTTTATCATTTTCCTGGGATTAATATGGATTTTGGAAGAAAAAACCAGTTTCCATATTCTTCGATACGTTATATTATTCATAGGTGATCAATGTGAAATGGAAAATATTTATTTGGAATGTTAATGTTCTTTTTTTTCCTTCAGATGATTTTGAGGTCTTTTCTCATTGACATCTGGAATTTGCTCTTACTGAGCAACCTTTTCTTTGGAGACTGTTTCTAGCACTTATATGCTCTACCTACTAAACTAATATTCTTCTAACTGGATAACAATATTGTTGTTCTCTGTAGGTGTGATGAACAGTTTGTTTTCTGTTTATGGTATGAACTTGTGCTTCTTTTGATTTTTGCTATCAGTAGGCTGTGTTGTATTAGAGATATTCCATTTATGGATAGAAGTTTTTAGAAACAAACTTTGATAGGGAATATGCAAATTTGGAATGAAAAATCAGTGTACTGTTTCGTGGATGCAATTGAGCCCATTTTTTGATGGCCCAGATATCTATGATGACCTTATATCGAGAAGAGTCAACTCAAGTGATGCAGAAAAATTTGCTGAGCTTTGCCCTTGCCCTTGCAATGGCATAGCCTGGGGAGTCATATGGTAAGAAATGTAGCAGCTATGGTGCATAAATGTTTAGAATTTCATAGCAGTGTTCATGTTTCTGCATTGAAAGTGGAAATGTTGGATGGTGTCTTGGCAAGTACATTATTCGAACTATGCTCTGAAACATACCTTTAACATGGTGTACTTGTAGGGGATTCATATCTTTTATATTTCTTTGTGCATCGGTATACATTGGTCTAGTCATCTTGTCTTGAGGTATGCACGTTTATCTCTACATGGATGATCTCATGCATATACTCTAAATGTATCGTTTATGCTGTTCAAGCATCGTCTTTTCTGCTATTGACAATGTGTATAGTTTTCTCTATTTTGTGCCATTTGTAGCTTTGCATCTTTAATTTTGTAGAAACCATATTCAGCACACATTTCTTTGGACATAAATGAGTATTGTTAAATAGCATTTTACATTTTTTTTATCTTTTAAAATTGAAAAGCACTTTCACTAATATCAAAAGAGGCAGTAACTATAAATTATAGGGTTATTTTTCAGAAAAAAGGCCCACTAGATCTAGGTATGTCTCTTGTTGAACTAAAGAATTTCTCTGAGGAAAAGTTGCTGGGTTTTTCTCCATGTGGGTTTTCCCAAGGTAAATTCTTGTGTTTTTGGTTTGGCTGTCTCTTCATAATCCTACTTTCATATATGTTATATTGTTGATGTCTTCTGTGTAATTGCTTAATGATGGATACGAATATGAAAAATTCTATGAGCAAACTTGCGGTGTTGCCATGGGTTCCTCCCTCTCCCCTGTGGTAACTAATCTATTCATGGAGGATTTTGAATCAAAGGCCTTTAGCCTCTTCTTGTCTTCTGCCTAAGTTGTGGAAGAGGTTTGTGAATGACACTTGTGTCATCTGGTCCCATGGTAAAGAAAAGTTGGAACTGTTTTTCCTCCATCTTAACAATCAATCTAGTTCTATAAAGTTCACCATGGAATTTGAATGTAATGGTAGTATTCCCTTCCTTGACATCTTCCTCTCAAGGAATGATGATGGCTCTTTCTCTCATCAGGTATATCGTAAGAAAACTCATACGAAACAATATCTTCATGCTAATTCTCATCATTTCCCAGCTCAAAAGCTTGGTGTTCTCAATACCTTAGCAACTAGAGCTTTAAGAGTTTCTGATGAGAACCATCTCAAGGAAGAGAAAGCACATCTCCCAAGTGTTTTCTTTAATAATGGGTATACTAGACACCAATGTACTAAGGTTTTCCTCAGAGCTGAAAAAGGTCTTAGTGCTAAGAAAGATACCAAGGATCGATTTTCTTGTGTTCATCTTCCTTTTATCCAAGGGACCACTGACAAGATTGCAAGGATCCTAAGGAAGCATAAGGTGGCTTAAACCTTTCGGCCCTTAAATACCATCCGAAGCTCCCTTAGATCTGTAAAAAACCCAGTGGACCCCAAGAATATGAAGGGCGTTTAAGTTATCCCATGCTCTTGTGGGACTCCCTACATTGGTGAGACTGGTCGCTCGATTAATCAAAGGATTCGTGAGCATGCTGCTGACATCAAGCATGGTAGGACCCACTCCTTTGCTTTGGCGGAGCATGCAGATAAATCTAACCATCACATCTGCATTGAGGAGGCCCAAGTCGTTGCTAATGTTAGTCATTTCCATTATCGTAAATTGAGGGAGGCCCTAGAAATTGAAAAAGGACCCAATAATTTGAATAGAGATGATGGTTGGAATATTAGTAGAAGCTGGGTCCCTGTCTTGTCCTCCTAGTTTTTTAGGCTTCTTTTTGGGATTTATTTTGTTTGTTCGTTTATCTATGTAGTTATTGGCATCCTTTTTATAGTATTTGTTGTTGATTTATTTTTCATTAGAGTTTATTTTCTTGATCCTTCGTGTTTTTTATGTATTTTTGTTATTTGTTTAATGGGCCTGAGCCCCATATTTTATTGTTGACCCCGTTTTATTTATTGATTATTTTTTCTTTGGATATATATATGTTTCTGTTTTTATTTATTTATTTA
>APFE031093991.1:0-25481 GCA_000404065.3 Pinus taeda | reverse complement strand
TTTACTTATTCAGTTATCACATTAAAGTAATTGCCTAAAGAATAACTAAAATTCATTTTAGTTTAAAGTTTGATTTTTATTTTATTTTATTTTTTCTATTTTGGTTATTGTTTTTAGATTTTTTATTTTATTTGATTACATTTGTTTTACGTTTTCTCATTTTTATTTATGATTTTGATTTTCTTTTAAAAAACATTAAAAAACATAAAAAATTCTAAAATTTAAAAAACTAAAAAAATTAAAAAATCTAAAAAATGTTAAATTTTTGTAACTTTAGAATTGAGAATAAAATAAATTAAAGGAGGATTTGCGCTTTCACATTAAATTTTTTTAATGTGGCCTATGGCCCATTAAAAATTTAATTTATTAACCCTTTGATTTGTTTTACTTCTTCATTTATCACATTAAAGCAATTGCCTAATTTAAAGTTGCTTGGTGTCTTTGGTGTTAAGTGCAAAATCTTAATTTTTGTGATTTCTCTATTGTCAGGTGTGATAAATGTTTTAAAAAATCATATTGACTTTTAGAAAAAGATAAATTTTGCTAGATTATCTTGCATTCTAAAGTTTTGAGCATTTTACATTTAATTGTTCATGGCTGTCGCTTTGCCACATTTATAATTTTGCTTTGGATAACTTGTTTTTATTTAATCTATGGTTAATTCAAATTAAAGACATTGGTCTATAATCATTTTTATCTTATGGTTGTGTCTTATTTTATTCTATCTATCTCAATTGACCAAGACTTGTTCTGAGTTCATCACGTTGTTTATCCTGTAAATCTCCTAGAACCTGTGTTCCATAAACTATCCTCATCCATTCAGCTTAGGGACTACCCCCCTTGACTTGTCTAAGAGAGAGTCTAAACGGAGTGAGTAAGGACTAGAGTGACAATCCTTACTTTGAGTATTGTCGCGGTGCCTAGACACTTTGTGCAACAACACTTTTAATTTTACTTTCGGATTTATGATAGTGTTATCTCTTTAGAGTTCCTATTGGGACTTTGTCAACATTCTTTTTGTTTCTTTACCTCTTTCTTGAGTATGAGATTTTTCTTCCTTGTTCTTCTAAGATCAATTAAGGCACTAGTCAATTCTGCCTCAAGATCCACTTCTCCTTCTTCGTGTTTTCCTTCATAGTTTTCAAGAGTTTCATTATGAAAATCTAATACCATGAAGAGCCCTATATTGGAATCATGGTCATTATCATCGTCTTCATCAGATGAGCTACTATCTTCTCTTAAATAGATACTTTTCTTGAATTTCTTTTCCTTGTTTTTACCTTTGTTTCTTTTCTGATATTAATTTTCTTTCTTACAACGTTCTTCTTCATCACTATCTGACTCCTTTGCAAAAGGATATTTAGAAATAAATTGGCCAATTCAACCACGTTTAAAACACTATAAAAGAAGTTTACCTCTAGATTTGCCACTTCCTCTTTTCAACTTTCTCACAAAGTTGGCTCCTTCTTCATTGTCTGAATCATCACTACGACTGGAGCTTGTTTTTGACTTTGTTAAAGTTAGCTAGGATAAGTGTTTTCCACATTGGCTTGGGGCTAGTATGTGGGAGAATTTCCTAAGGTGGCTTGGGAAATAAGTTAACTTTATGTGATATAAAGTTATGAGATAAAGTGCACTTTAAGTGAAATCAATGAAATATTAAAATATAACCATTGGATCATGATGGGCTCAGATCAAATCTTAGTCATGGATCTCGGAAGTTAGTTGGAAGGTCAAGAGTCACACCCATTTGGCTTTTGAAGTGGCATGAATCCCAAGGAGAGCTCATTGTTCAATTATGTGAGAGACACACAAGGCCAAGAAGAGAGGTCAAGCTGAGGAGAAGGTGAAGAAAGCAAGAGGCACACATTCCAAGGTAGTTGACCACTAATTTCCAAGCAGAAGAAGTGGAATGAAAATTGAGGAAGAGTTACCAGCCAAATAGTAACATACAACACATTTAGTGCATGTTGTACAATCCATTTTGTTTGCTGTTCATGCACAAAAATCAAGGCAAATTTCTAAGTTGGCTTTGGCATGTATTTCAAGGCAGATATGAGCTGTTTTTTTGGGTACACAATTCGAGGAGTTGCTGCATTTAATATTGTAGCTTGTTGTACAACTATACAAAATTCTAGGCATAGTTTGAGATGGAATTCGAGGAGCATTTGTGGCACAAATTTCGAGAAAAGGGGCTGCTAATTGGAACAGCTAAGTTGCTGTTAAATTCTGTTGAAATTCTCTTTTTGAGGGCTTATAGAATAATAGAATCTTCCTCTTGGACTGGTTTTCCCTTCAGGGTGTTTCCAGGGATAGTTTGTCCAAAAATTCTGAGTTCTGTTGATCAGTTTGCTGTTCATAAAAACCAGACCTCTATTTTTTGAGTTGTATGCGAATTTTCCGAGTAATTTGTATTGGAACAGTTACCTGTGTGTAGACAAAATGTTTGACGAAATTCCTACAAGAGATTTCTGAACTATAGGTTAATCTCTAAGTGTATTTTCTGACATGGTATCTGAGCTTGGTTGCTAAGATTGAATCAACAATGGGACAACAATTAGAACTTGGTTTTATTCATCAAGGGAGGAGGTTTGAGGACAGATTGGAGCGGGCAAGTAATTTCTGCACATGGAAAGCAAGATCAGTTTTATTTTGGAGGAAACTGAAGTGTGAGACATCCTTGATCAGGCCTATGTTATTCCTACATATGCGACACTGTTTGTTGTTTATAGCCAAGAGAATTATCCTTGATGCCATCAAAGACCATGTGATTCTGTTGTAGTGGTTACAAGCACCCTCCAAAATTTTGCCTATGCTTCGATTTTGGAGCTCTCCTTCTAAACTACAACAACTCATCTTGCACTGATCCGGGGACTTGTGCTTCGACTCAGACTTATTCTTTTCATCTTGGCTTGCGTTTGTTCACTTAGTTCATTTTCTAACCCATAAGCCAATCCCCCGACTTGGTCCCTTAACAATTCTGGGCTTGCCTCAAAGTACTGCGCAATTCTTGAGGGCAACTGGCCTTGCTGTTGGGAATTGTATAGTCCTGACCGCTAGTGAACCTTGAACTCTGAAAATGCACAGTCATGGAGGGGCAGCCTAGTACTTAGCCCAGAAATTGCGCATACCCCACTGTGCTCAGAAATTGCGTAGTGCATGAGCCAGAGAGTTGCCCAGTCCTTCCAGAACTGCACAATCTTTCTGGATAATGCATGGAAGTTTTTCTTGAAAAAGAAAAAGCTTAAAGCAAAAAAGGATCCCTAAAAAATAGGGATCTATTTTTAGTAACCCAAAGCAGGCACTTGCATTATTTTTAGAAACCGCTGCCAAGTGTCGCTTTTTCCTTGATTTTAGGCATGCGCGTCATAAACCCTAACTTGACCAAATCTATTTAATGGACGCTGCTAGAGCTCATTTGCACACTCGATCTTGGAGCTCTAGCATTCCCGAGGAGATCAAGGAGCCTTCGGTGCGATTGTTGTCACTTTTGAGGGTGAGTTTTTCTTTTCTTATCTTTCGCCGCTTTTTCTGTTGCTTTTTGTTGTTTAGCTTGTGAGAGCGCTGTTTCACTTGTTTAATGGACGCTACTAGAGCTCATTTGCACACTCGATCTTGGAGCTCTAGCATTCCTGAGGAGATCAAGGAGCCTTCGGTGTGATTGTCGTCGCTTTTGAGGGTGAGTTTTGCTTTTCTTATCTCTCGCCGCTTTTTTTGTCGCTTTTTGTTGTTTAGCTTGTGAGAGTGTTGTTTCACTTGTTTCTTTGCACAACTGCTGGCGTATTAACTTGTAGAAGTGTTGTTTCAAGTTTTAGATTGCCTTTCCTGAGTGTCGCATGAGTTTTCCCATTTCTGCACCAACGACCGCCGTTGTGGCGACTCTCTTCACATGTTTCGTTTTCCTTCAGTTTAATCAACTACACTTGTTTCAAATGCATACATTAACACTTAGTTAGATCTGCACTCAACATCACACCATCTCAGATCTGCTTGTTTTTCACACTCCCCTTGGGTAGATCTGGGTTCCCTTGCCCGAATCTCACTATGCACAGCTAGCTCTGCGCAATCTGGAGACTCAAGCTTCTGCCTTGGCTTTTGGAATTGCGTAGAGCCTAGCCTGGGCTAGCTCCAATTGCGCACTGCGCAATTCCAGGAGCCAGTCTCCTAGCTTGGCCACTTAGCGCAAACTAAATTGTGCATTGCGTAGTTTCAGTCATCAGTCTTCCACATTCACTGCTAGGACTACGCAATGCGTAGTTCCCACAGTTAGTTAGTCCTCTCTATCAGCCAAAACTGCGCAATCCTTCCCATCATGAGCCTGACTTATTGCTTGATCTTGTCTTGAAGTTGTTTTGCTTTTTAGCTGACATGACTGTCCTCTCCTTCCCACAGGTACAACAATTGTTGAGCATCTTTGGCAGTCACAATGAACATGGCATCTAAGAGAGTTACATCAAAGGAAACCGTTGAGAGCAGTACTGGGAAAGAAATTGAGCAGATATGAGTTGATCTACCAATATATGTATATACTTAGCTGTTCATTAAGAAGGGAACAACTCTGACATGGCAGCAAATCAAAGACACTTTTGCAGAGGACTTTAAGGCAGACTTAGAGGACCGACAGGTTAATCTTAGCATCCAATGGTCAGGGTTATACAAGGTTGCATGTAGGTACCCTGCCTTCCCGTGTGCGGACATCATCAGCTGGATCTTCTCACATACATATGAACAGAGTATGACATTGAGCAATGCTAGCGGGAGAGAGCTTGCCACCTTCAGGGTAGAGAAATTTCAACAAATGTATCACTTGCCTGAATCACTGAAGTGCATGGAATCGTTCTTCTATGCCATCCATAGCTATGTGAACACAAGAGACATTGTCAAGCGATGGGAGAAAGAGTTGTCGAAGTTTAGACAAGCACCTACCCATGTTTACAAGACGAAGTCCCTCAGGAAGGCTTACCAGTTCTTGATCATCTTTGCCTACAAAATATATGGTCGAGAACACATAAACCTTTACTGAAGGGTGGGTGGTTTTACAAACTTTTACTAGACTAGTTGGTGAATGATGGGAGGCCATTCAACTAGTCAGATCTGTTGGCTCATCAATTGAAGTCCCATGTGGCTAAGGTTCGGAATCTGGCCAAGAATGGGCAAGCGAGGTTTTACATGTCCGCATACTTACTAGATGCAATCTCTGCCCAACAGTAGTCCCCTGGCATGAGCTGGACATGGTCACCTAAAGAGAGTGCCGTCAACATCTATTGCAAGTTGCTTTTCGACTGCAGCTACCATGCAGTGATGGCAAGGCTAACTAACCATTTTAACATCCGGTTGTACAAGCTTATCTTTGAGCATGATCCACTTTACATGTCGCAAGAAGCAATGGAGGCGATAGTAAATATTGCAGATTGGTATGCCTCACCAAGTGGCACCTTCATCAGAGTGTTTGGCAGAGAGAAGTCTCTGCATGTTCTACCAAGGTATGCCACTGACAAACTGATCATGGAAGAAGTTTCATACCACCTCGCTATAGGGTTGTCAGTAGGACTACATAGGAAGAAGAAAGCGCCATGGCCCGCTCTTCCTTTGCGGATCAGATTATACGGGTTTAAGAGCTTGAAAGATGCAGATGCCAAGGCTAAAGAAATAGTGAAATTCAAGTTCAGCACCAAGGATTTTAATTCGTATGATCCCCACGATATTTGCAAGGAGCACTGTACGCGAGTTTACTTTCTGTGAATCCACGGGACATGTCATTGGCTAGAGGAGGGCCCTTGGAGGTATTGCTATAATGTCTCCAGACTTAATGAGCCAATCAATATAGCAAAGGCTTGGAAAACCGCTTCACAGACAACAACAAATCTGGAAGAAACAACAACAAAAGGCATCAATCCAGTCCAGGAGAAGGGAAAGAGGAAGGTTGCTGAGAACCCTGAGGGAGAGCGAAGCTGCAAAATGAACGCAGATCCTATCCTGGAGAAGGCAACTTTGGCTGTGGAAGCAAAGAGGGAGAAACAAATGAAGAGATAAGAGCGAAGGAAGAGAAAAGCAGAGGCTGCAGGAAGTAGAACAAACGCTGTAGGAGACGGAGAAGAAGCTGAAGGAAGAACAGGCGAGGAGGAGAGACGGAGAAGAGAAGTAGAAGTAGGAAGAAGAACAAAGGCAAGGCACAACGACAGAGAAAGCAACACTGATAGAAGTTGATGATTCGGAACAACCAGTAGCTGAGGAAGAGAGTGAACAGATGCAGGATCAGAAGCTTGCTTAAAAGATTAAGCAATTGATTAAAGTGGCAAACATGGAGTTGGAGCATGAACCACAAAATGAAGACACTGACTTGATGTCGAGAGCACCATAGATCATCCCTTAGTCTCCACCACCTCTAGTGGTAGAACTAGCCCTGAGCGAGCAAGGAGATGCTGTTCTCCTTGATGATGAACCGGTCATGAATGTGTACAATCTATCATTTGATGAGTTGCAGAAGAAGATTGTACAGGCGTGGGGGAAGCACCTTCCAAATGATCACGCATCACCTGCATTCATCAAGGAAAGGGTGATAGTGTCAGACACCAGGGAACATCCAACTACCATTGCCTAAGCCAGCTTGGCTTATGCAGGAGCAACAAACTCAAATGTTCAGTATCTGATGGTCGAGAATGAACAACTGGCAAAGAACTTGCAAGCTGCCAGGGAAGAGGTAGAACAACTCCGAGCATTGCGCAGAATGCAGTTTCTGAATTGGGGGAGATGAAGACAACGATACTTGTTGAAGTATCAACACTTGATGATGCCATGCGGAAGCTCTATGATGGATTTGTCACCGTGCATAAAGTAGTTGTCCATGTGCATGGCCTACAACAACAGAGAAAAGAGTTTGTTCAAACTCTCAAGAACATACATGTTGCCACCGCCCATGTACAAGAGTGGACAATGCGGTACAAAGGGGCCTCACTTGACTTAGATAAGAAGATGATGATGAAGCCACATGTAGAGCTGGAGAAAGCGGAGGTTCGAATGTTGATCCAAAACTACGATCAACGTGCCCCATTCATTGGCAACATATAGGCCTCATATGTGCAGTTGTACAATAGTTTGGATGTCATGGTGAGAAAGCACCGAATCCCATCAATCAGTTCCCTCATTGATGCTAAACCCAAGAACCAAGTCCGGCTAGAGATCGATGAGTACTTGGAGTAGCTAAGACGAGAGGCCACCAGGGAAGACTTGGAGCTGAACACACACAACCTGTAGAAGTACATCTGTGGTCTTGTCAAGATTAACACCATGCTACTCATGCTTCAAAATGAGTTGGATACAGGTTCCAAGACCATATACCTGGATGCCATGGAGGCAAGAGTCCGCTTCTGGAAAGACACCATCAAATAGTTTGGGGACACCATCACACAGTACCAAGCTTGGCACCGATATGTGATCAAGAAGCATCAAGTGGATGTTGCTGAGTTGGACTTTCACCAAACTCCAGAATCATAGTGTTGTTTCTTGTTTGGTTGTCTCTATTCTGTTTTGTCTTATATGGGTACATGTGGAGAATGCAATATTATTTGTAAATATGTTGTAAGTGAAATTCCAAGTGTCAATATTGGAATATGAAAACTCATCATGTAATGTAATGTGTCATTTAGTGAAGAAGTTGAAGAGTAATGAAGGAAGTCAAAGAGTCATAAAGGTGAATGTCAAGGGTCACCCCACCCTTTGTTATAAATAGAACCTCATAACTCATAGAACAGGCTTTTGGGAGCCAAGCTTTTGGCTAGGCTTAGGCTTAGAGAAGGCTTGGGAATATTGTGAAGAGCCTTGGCTTCTCCATAGCATAGAGCGGGTATACTTATTTGGAGGAGCAGGTACTCTTGACTATAATGTTCCACTATTGGGGCTAGTGGTCGTCAATGGTGTATGTATGGATGCAACTTTCACTTATAATAATAAAATTAGAGTCAACATGCTTTCATGCGTATGTTGTTAATGTAGTAGGACTATTCTTGTTGCATTGGCAATGTATGTTATTTAACTTACGCATATGCTTATGAACTACTTTTTATGCATTTGTACGAATCTAGTTGAATGCGTGTTGTTCAATTATCCCATCACTTTAACTAGTGGACTATTATGCATTTTAGCTTGTGATGTCATTCCGCTCGTGTGTTCCTTTCAAGATGCGTATTACTATAGGCTTCCAAGGGGTACACTTCCTTCTCCCCTCCGCGTGTTAGAACCTTCACACATGGCACTTGACTCTCCGCGGGTTCACACACTTGCTTTTACCCAAAGTTATCATACTTTCCTCTGTACGCTACCGCAGTCGAGGCATTACACTACCACCTACTGCGAGGACTCCTACTCCAAACGATGTGAGGTCTACTTGGGACTTTATATCAGGGAGATCCCCTAAATGTTGGCGGGTCTAGCACTGTCAACAGATTCCTCATGTCACTGGTAAGACACATGCAAGCGATATGTGGGATTTTCTTTGCAAGATGTACTGGACTTCAAATTAGAGTTGGAAATCGGTGTTAAGAGAGAAATTGAGGAACACCAAGATGTTGAAGACAAATACAATCACCTCACACCTCACCAAAGTGTCTCAGGTTCATGATGAATTAGGGACTGTTAGAGAGTAGATAAATGATGATGAGCTGGTTAGAGTACTGTTAAATGGTTTCTCTAAACCTTGGGACAACTTTGTGTGTGGAATTGTTCCAAGGGAGAAGTTGCCTGATTGGGCAAGAATTTGGGGTGTATTGTCGCCTGATTCCACACCTAAGGTTAGTGTGGAGAGAATACCTAACTCCACTTAGTGTGGCCTTGGGGTCAAGCTAAGAGTTGGGGCTGTCACACAATTCCCAACTCCTCCGTCTAGGCTCAACCATCAAATTACAACATGTACTTCAACAAGTAAATGAAATGACCATGATCACGTAAAGTAAATAAATAAACAATGATATTCAACAAGATAGAATCCTTGCAAGATTTGAATAATAAGACCAGTGCCAAATAAATAACTTGCAAAAGATAAATGCTCAAGGAAGTAAATTAAACTTGCAAAGTAAGAACATGTAATGGAAGATAGCAAGTAAAGATACAATTGCACTTGGAAATGTAAAGTGGCTCACATGAGATAAATTGAAGTAAAAGTGCACCAATGAGAGATGTTCCAAGATAAGTAAGTAAACTCCAAATTCTCCAAGATATACAAGTGAACTTTAAATGAAATGCACCAAGTACAAGAAAGTAGATACTTGCAAAAAAATAAATCCACAATACTTGCAAATAGAGTGAACTGCTACTTGAAAAGTAAACGATACTTACAATTGAAACTTAATCAACTCAAGATAGCATAAGCATGAGAATTGTTGCAAGGAAAGTAAAATGATGTGATGAAGAATGCTCTTGGTTAATTTTATTAGTTCGACTCTAACCTACGCTAAGGTGAAAACTTCCTCTCTAAACTTTTGCCTTTTTAAAGATAGGGATAGTAGCAAGGGGCCTCATTGAAGAAATTTAGATTCATTACCAAAAATCCACCTAGTCCCTCAAGTCTACCCATGTGCCACCATTCCGATGCGGGACTCAGCCATACCCTAATTGCATGGTCACGTGTTTACCTTCTCACAAACATGGGAAAGGTGAATTGAGGAAGGGGTCCTAGTCTCTATACAACCAACTTATGTTGGAGGTTAGTTTTAATGAAAATGACAATTGCAACTTGTAAATGATATTCGAAGTAAGTGAAAAAATGCAAAATGCTTAAAGTAAAGTTGTGAATGATATTGCAAATTGAGCAAATAAACTAGGCGAAGTGAGACAACTTGTGAATAAGAAAATCCAAATCAAGTAAGATGACTACTAAATTGAATGAAACTAGATTAGCATAAAATGAAAAGTTGCAAGGAACTAAAATAATAAATTAGAGAGAGAGTGAAGCTTGAAATTAGAGATCTTGCAAAAAGTAAATGGAACTATTCTAACATAAAAGAGTTACTTGCATGAAAGATAAGTGCATGAAATCAGTCTATGATAACATTAGCATAGCAAGAAACTAACATGTAGAGATAGTCCAATGAAATGAAATGGAGAATTTAGCATGAAATCAAATGAGCATTAGTACCAAAGAAACTAGCTTGTAAGTAAAGCATGAAATGAACATTAGCTTGGAGATCAAACGAGAGCAAGCATGAAATTAACATAAAATGATAATGTGAGAAATTAACAAGCTAATTCTAACTTCAAAAGAGAAATAGAGATCAAATCAAGCACAATGCAAAGAGGGATTTTCTCTCAAAAGGGAGAAGGAGAAGGATGCCAAGGGTAAAATTCCCCAAGCTCCCAAAGAAAAATTAGCTCTTTATTATTAGTCAAGGATATGATGGCCCTCTTATAGAGATGCAGGACTTAGCTTTTGGGAAGAGTTTACTATATGAGTTTTGGAGACCAAAATTACTCTATCCCAACAAGTTACAAGTAAATGATTACAAATCTATTTGAGAAAATTGTTACAAGAGAAAGGCTTGAAAAGCCTTGATGTGAATAATGAAAGTGAAATGGTTACAATCCCTTAATCATGTGAGGCTCATTGAAGAAGAATAAGAGTGAATTGAAAGGAGAATGTACTGATTTTGAAGTTCCAAATGAAAGGGGTTCCAAGGCATGAGCTTAGGTTCCTTTTCCCAAACTTGAATTTGCCTCCAAGAGCACCTATAGGACAGCAAGAAAAAGGTTAGCATGCAAGAGGAAGAATGCTAAAACATACAAGAGACATCAAGTGCATGAGATAAGAAGAATTTGTGACTTAAATACCAATCAAAATGTACTTATGATACAATGAAATTCCTCACTAGAATAACTCATATGAGCTGCTATAGTGAGTGAAAGTTGGGGATTAAACCTAACACTTAGCCTTCAATGCTAGAATAAAACAATACTTGCACAATTTAAAGTAGCCAAAAGAATTTCAATTTCGAATTTGATGGAAGGAAAAGCATAAAGCTCATAGAAACCCCCTTATCAATCTCAAATGATGTCCTTTGGAGAATCCTTGCTTGAATAGCTTGTGAGCTCCTTGAGATCTATGGAGTTGGGTGGTCCAACCAAAGACATCCCCAAATGCCAAAGGAACTTGGTAACCCGCCTTTGAACCAAAAGAAATACTTGCAAAACCAATTCTTAGTGCAATAAGAGTCTTGCCATATAGAGGCCAAGTTGAGTTTGTTATTCAACTGAGAATAACAAACTACAACAAGTGCTCAAAACATACCAAGCCCAAAGGAGATTGCAAATACTTACAAATCTCCCCTCCCTAGACAATACTGCCCTTAGGAAAATGCACAAAATCAACTAGCTTTAACAAGATAAATTCAATGGAAAATAATCATAGCATGAAGAACATCAAATGGAACATATTACCTCATCCACAAACAATAGCATCACAACACCAGGAAGTATCCCCTAAAGACTTTTATTAAATCAATAGCAATTCCAACATTGTGACAATAAGCAAAAGCTTCCAACCATGGGAAAATGAGAGTTTTGATGGTGGATTTATACAAAAAATGGAGAAGATCTGAATGACAATGCCAAGTGACAAGTGGAGAGAAGGTGGAGATCACAAAGCCAAGTCGAATAACATGAATGAAGAGCCCAACCAAGTGTGAAGTCCGTTTTTGGCGAGTGGACAATGTATTTCTCTAACTATTAATGTGTTTTCCCTTTAGTTGTCATGTGTGAAGATGAGTGGGTGAAGAGGGAGAGCAATCCCAACGAAATCCTTAACTGAAATCCAAGGGAGAGACACCTTAGCAAATCGTACCCAAACTGCTATGCGTTGAAGCTGCCAAGATTATGTTGAAATATGTAACTAGGTTTAGTCTTCATAATGACAAATGTAATCATGATTGTATGTATTTAATGAAAAGAGAAAAATAAATTTATTACTGTGAGTCTTGAGGCATGGGTTTCATGCTCAAGATAATTTATTTTTATAGGTCAAAGCACCCATTGAGTGCTTCTAGGTTTGTTATAAAGTCATGTCATGTATGAATGACCCTTTTGGGCATGTTACATATTGTAAAGAAAATTATGTGAGTCAAATTAGAGTTAAAAGACCCTCCAAGACCAAATCATTCATGCAAGCATCAAGTCGGCCTAATGGAGCAACAGGTCGGCCTAAGGACATGTCAAGTTGGTCTAATAGGAGGCTTAAGGAAGTCTATATATAGGGCACTTAGCCTCATTTGGAGAACACACTCACACTCACACAAGATCGATTATAAAGAAGAAAAGAAGTGCGAAGAAGAGGAGGTCGAAGGAAGAAGAAGTCGAAGTTTTTGTTTTTGTTTTGGGCTACTTCTTTCCACACTTGCGAAGGAATTAGGGCACATATTGTTGCTGTAAAGTCGAGTTGCAGAAGCGAAGTTAGGTCACCAAAAGGAGTTGTTCTGAAAGTCAAGTTCTCTAAGAGAAAGCTACCTAAGCAGAGAAGCGAAGTTGCAGTGGAAGTTACAAGTTGTAGTTTCTGGGCAAGTCGAATTTGCAAGAAGAGCTACTCAAAGAAGAAGCATTGACTTGGTCTTGGAATGGTTCTTGGTCAAGGGTCTAGGTTTTGGAATTCATCAATTGAAGATTTGATAAGAAGAAGAATTTATTGGGTTTTCCTCTCAAGCTTGGAGAGGTTTTGGCCCTGTCTGATTGCTTACATCTTGTGTCCTTTGTCTCATTGTTCTTTATGGTTTGGTAGCTGTTTGATGAAGAAAGAACACATAATAATAATCAAGTACAACAAGAACCTAATTAAGAAAAGTAAAAAGTCCTCGCAAGCAATTATCATTATAAGAGAAATCATCTAATATCTCTGCCCTAGATTTCTCAACAGACTGCTTGTAGACTATTGTGCGTATGGGTGAACTTGCTACTGCATGGAGATGAACTTGGAGAGTTGCATACATCTGTGAGATAATGTAGAATATAGTGGAGACAATACTTCATAAATGTTTCCTTCAAATCTTTGATAATATCTTTACCCATGTGTTGATCTTTTGGGAGAATATTTGACTTACCAAGAACGAAATTGAACAACCAAATCTGGCCCACAAACTCGATTTTCCCTAGATGTAGTCACTCATGTGATGATGTGGTGCCAAATCACCATTTCACTAACCTTTGATTTGATTTTGACTTGAGTTGATTTTCCAACTCATTTCTGCCTCATTATGGCATGTGGAACTATTTATTTATTTTCTCCACTTATATATGTTTTGGTAGTTTATTTGAAATTTTCCCACTAGACTTGGGAAAAGTGGGTTTTGAGGGTCTATAAGTGTTTTTTCACCCCTCCAAGTATGTCATAGAAGAATGATGAGGTGGGGAGGTCTAATTGTGATTACTCATGCACCCTCAACATCTTTTGGCATCACAATATTACATTTTACATAAAAAATAATTAAAAATCTTGTTTTGCGGGGAATTTTAATTATTAAAAATTCCTATCTAGACTTAGTCAAATTCTGCAAAACTTCAGAGATGACCTAGCGTGGTAATATACATTGACCATAGCCACTAAGATGGAAGGCATGATCTCTAAGCCTTCACCCCGACTTTTGTGTATGCAATGAGTGAAAAAACCTAAAAAATTACTCGCTGTTGAAAAGTAGGAATAATTAACCAAGTAAAAAAAAACACTCCAAGGTGTACTTGCTTGCTGACTGAGTCTCAGGCATCCTAGGTATGTTACATAGCTTTACTCATCACGCTTGTGACATTTATACAATATCCCCGTAGGGTTGAGGAATATGAGGATTGAGAGAAAGATGAAAGAGGAGAAAGAACGGGCTGGAATGCTTCGCTAATTTTTGAACTCTGAAAAAATTTGATGTACTCTGTATCATAGGCTATGGAGATTTGACAACATCTGCTACGTACAACTCAATAGTCAACATGATGATTTCATGTAGGGGGAGGTGAGACTTGGCTGAAGTTATACTAGCCAACAACATGGAGAGGATGAGGAGAATGTTGCTCTTGCTTCCAAGGGTAAGAAGAAATCCAAGAAGGGGCTCAAGGATGGGGCCAAGAAGAAGGGTGAACAAAAGAAGGATATGAGCAAAGTGAAAGGCTTTGCTTGGCATAGGATGGGACATTATGCAGTGACTTTATGCAGTGACAAAAGAAGGATATGAGCAAAGTGAAAGGCTTTGCTTGTCATAGGATGGGACATTATGCGGCCAATTTATTTCATGAAGACCAAGGATGAGGTTGTCAAGTGGTTCCAAGAGTTCAATGCTCCTGTGGAGAACCAAACAGGGACGAAGATCAAGGTGTTGGTTAGACAATGGGGGTGTGTATACCTCCAATGCCTTCAAGAATTTCTGTGCACATGAAGTCATTAAGAGAGAGTTGACAGTTCCTTACAACCCACAACAGAATGGGGTCGCTGAAAGGAAGAACATGGCCATTGTGGGAGCAACTAGAGTTATGTTGCATGATCAAAGTTTACCATCCTTTCTTTGGGTTGAGGCTTTTAGCACCGCAATACATGTATAGAACAAGAGTCCTCATCGTGCATTGTGGAGGATAACTCTTGAGGAGGCTTTCTTCGAGGAACATCTTGAGGTTGGGCACTTTCAAATCTTTGGGTGCTTGACATGGTCACATTTCCCTTTAGAGAAGAGGGAAAAGCTAGAGCCTAGAAACCACCGTAGAAAAGAGTATCTTTGTTGGGTATAGCGAGACTTCAAAGGCTTACCCCATATACATCTTTTCCTTGAGGAAGGTTGTTGTGAGGAGGGATGTAAGGTTTGAGGAGGATAGAGCCTTCCAAAGATCTTTGGAGGTAGAACAATAGGGACCTCAGTGATAGGCTCCTCAGACCTCAAGGCCACAGAGTTCAGGAGGTACGAGCTCATCTAGCATTGGTTCTATGCCAGTTTTAGTTGTCACTAGATCCCAGATTGTTAGTTCATAGGGTACTGGCACACTTAGTTCAGCGTCTTAGAGCACTTGTGTGCAATCTTCGCCTACACGTTTGGTAGATGAGGAGGACGAGTAGGATTATGCCACTCCAGTAAAGAGGAAATTCAAGAGGTTGCAGGAGCTCTTGGGAGAAGCTAAGGAGTCAGTGGGGAGTCCCAAGAGTGTTGCCAAAGAGAGTAAACCACTAGAGAGGTTTCATAGTTATTTGGCTATGGTGAGTAACATCTGAGAGGTAGAGCCTTTTTCATATGAGGAGGATGTAGTTTAGTAGGTCTGGAGAGATGCCATGGTGGAAGAGTATGCTCCCATCATGAAGAACGATGTTTGCGAGGTGGTACTGAGACTGTAGGGGAAGTGTAGCTGTGAATTCCAAGTGGCTATATAAGATCAAGTATGCTGCAGATGGCATCATAAAGAAGTACCAAGCACAATTTGTGGCGAGAGGATTTTCACAGGTGGAGGAGTTGATTATGATGAGACCTTCACACCTATTGCTCGATACAGTTCGATCAAAGCAGTGATCTCCATTGCAGCAGAGATGGGGTGGAAGATCCACCAGATGGATGTGAAGACTAGATTTCTGAATGGACTTCTGCAGGACGAGGTGTACATTGAGTAGCCACATGGCTTTGAGATTCATGGGAGAGAGTCTCGTGTGCTGGGTGAAGAAGGCACTGTATGGACTGCAGCAAGCTCCACCAACTTGGTATTCGCAGATAGATACTCACTTGCAACATATTGGTTTCGAGAAGAGTGAGGCAGATCCAAGCATGTATTATATTTGTATTGGAGGAGAGCTCCTCATTCTTGTACTATATGTAGATGACTTGTTCATGATAGGAGAGGAGAGACTAATAACCGCTTGCAAGCAGGCTCTTGCTTCAGAGTACAAGATGAAGGACCTTGGACTGATGCATTATTTTCTAGGGAGGTATGGCAGGAGGATGAGCATATCTTTCTGGGACAGGGAAGGTATGCAGCTAATATTTTTAGGAGATTCGGGACGGAGGGTTGCAGGCCTATGGCTACATTGATGATCACTAACTTCTAGAAGCTTAGCACTTTTGAGGTAGAGTTGGTGAACCCAACTTTATATCGTTAGCTCATCAGATTGTTGATGTGTCTGGTCAACACTAAGCCAAACTTGTGTTTTGCCGTTAACACTCAGTCAATATATGGTGGAGCCTAGGAGAGTGCATTGGATTGCCACAAAACATGTGTTGAGATGCTTGCAGGGGTTAATGGACTATGTGCGAAGGGATGAAGTCCACTTGGTTGGCTACACAGATTTTGATTGGGCAGGCAGTGCAGTGGATTGGAAGAGCACTTTCGGATGCTGTTTTAGTTTGGGCTCGGTAGTTGTGTCTTGGCCCAATCAGAAACAAAAGTTAGCGGCACTAAGTTCTGCAGAGGCAAAATACATGGTAGATAGGTGAGTATTGAGGCCATTTAGCTTCGCAAGCTATTGGTGGGTCTGTTTGGTCAACTGTTGGAGGCTGTTGGAAATACTGAGAGGTGGCTGAATCAATATTTCTTTTCAATTGTTATTATTTACCAGTTAGATCACTTATCATTAGAACACAAAGAATGAACAATAAGAATAAATACTTTTATTAATCAATGATGAGGACTCCAATCCTCTTTACAATAAATTCAATACAATAATGTGTAGGGCTCCAACCCTAGATGGAGACTCCAATCTTCTATCTCCTAGGCTCCAACCTGTATTTTGTCAAGCTTCGACTTGGACTTTCCAAGGCTCCAACCTTGTCAATTTTGAGGCTTCAGCCTCTAGGGATCTAACCCTATTTCTGGTACAGGCTCCAACCTGGTCTTTTGAGGACTTAAATCCTCTAGGGCTCCAAACCTCTCTTCGGTGTAGGCTCCAACCTGATATATTGACGACTCCTATCCTCTAGGGCTCCAACCCTCTCTTTGGTGTAGGCTCCAACTTGATATATTGAGGACTTTTATCCTCTAGGGCTCCTACCATCTTATCACTGCAGGCTCCAACCTGATATAATGAGGACTCCTATCCTCTATCTTCCAAGGCAACCAACCATGTCAATATGAGGCCCCAACCTCCTGGTTCAATTTTGTAAATTTAGGTTTAGTAATAGTTCACAACGCCCAATTTTTTCTTCAACGATCCCTGTCAATCTTCAGCAATGCCTCCACTTAATCTCCACGTCACTTCATTAATGCCATCCTGTCTTCACATGAAGGAGTCTTCACAACTCTTCATATTGCCCAAACAGAGTCTGCAAAGTTACCTCATGATGATTTCAACAATGCATCATGATCTCCAATAATGTCTCTAAGATTTGTTGAAGCTTTTCAACAAGATATCTTTAATAGGTTGCGCTAAGCCTCAATGTATGCACAAAAAAATTCTCTGTTTTGAGCCTCTGTTCTCACTGCTGAGGGAACTGCTTCAGAGGTTTGCGATATCTTACTTCCAAGGAACAAACTCATAAACACTTCAATGCTGGTGTCGTCTACTGTTCCCTTCAAATGATGACAGATGAAACCTTACTTTGCTAGTTCGAGGTTATACAGATCCGAGGACATATCGATCCGATAATTAATCTTTCCATAAATCTGAGATAGCGGTACATAACTGAACTGAGTTGCTAAACGAACCTTCGCATAACTGTTCTTCAGGTTGCGCACTGTACTTCTTCTATAGATCAATTCATCACAGGTTCGAGCCTTTCAAAGATAACCTAATCAAAAAAATATCTTTTCCTGCTCAACCTTCGGCTTCCTTTCCTCTGTTCCTTCAAGTTCATGAGTTGTGAACTGTCTCTTCTTCTCTATAATGGGTGACTGATTCACATACTTGAAGTTAAGTGTTTAACTTCACTTATATATGAGTTTTTCCAATAAATGGAAAGACACATTCATTGGAGGAGAGGCCGACTTGTGCATGAGGTGGCACATATAAAAATATATCGGAGGGGCCTTTTGTTAATATTCAACCAAATATGACATAAACTTGTTATTTACGGAAACCACATAGTAACATAGTAGAGGCTATACCCACATTACAATGGATGTCTGGAGGTCCCACATGCCATGTCATTGCATTAATCCCGCAATTGAAACCTCATGAATATCGGAGGTTTTCAAGTTGTGCTCATGCTCTGTCTTCCGACATCAACATTGCCTAAATTCACATATCTCCCCTACTTCCGACGTAGCGGATGCGATATTCAATAAACCTGTTTTGATACTCCCAATCAGGTTCGCATCATGCTCTGACCTTTGATGGATGCGATATTATATTAAACTGTTTTTGATAAATCAATCGGGTCCACAACTTTATTGCAATCAGAGGCTTTAACTTGTCATCCCTTCGAAACTTGCGATACTGCGGATGCGATATTATACTAATTCATGTTATAATGGTGTAGTCGGGTCGGTAATACATATCACAATCAGAGGTTTTAATGTGGCATCTCTTTGAAACTTGCGATATTGTGGATGCGACATTATATTAAGTCATGTTATAATAAACTGATTGGGTCCACATATCAATAGTTATGATATCGGAGCTCCATTCAAATCGGAGATCGGAGATCGAGGTTTTTGAGTGGTAACACATAATAAAACGCTAATATGATTTCCCAATATCATTCTTCTGCTGATGTGTTCCTCTTTTCTCCTCCGATATTGTTGTTCTTCCCTTTAGCTCTTTCTCTTAGGCATATGCGGTCTTCTCATGGATCTGCTCCTCCTCAGCTTGTCGCTCCTGTGGCTTATCTTTTTGTGGCTTCTGATAGCTCTTCTTTGATGGCTTTTGATGAACTGCTTCTCTCATTTCTGTTCTTGACTTCCAATGGCTTCCAATGTCTTCTCGATGGCTTCCTGATGGCTTCCGATGGCTTTTCTCGACTTTCGATAGCTTTCCTCCTTCGGGCGCTCCTTGGGCCACTGCTTCTATGCTGTCTGTATATATATTCAATCCATATGCTGTATTCAATCTTTGCGTCCTCCATCTCATCATATATCATCTTCTTGATATGGCATCTTCATAAGAACTTTCATCACTATGAGCATTATGATCAATGGGCATCAATAGGCAACATTATGTATCACAAGAATTTGCCATCACAAACAATGCCATATTGACATCAATGACAACCTTGACTAACAAAGGCCACCATGATTTACTATAATAATTAGAGTTGCATCAAAATCTCAGATAATCCAATATTTCATGATCGGTCCAAACATACTGACATTAGATGCCATTTCATTCGAGATCATGTCCGGAGAGGAGTAGTGAAGCTGAGATACATTTCCACCGACGAGCAAGTTGCAGACATTCTCACAAAGTCCCTTATGAAGGGAAAATTTGTATTTTTCAGCGACAAGATGGGAGTGGTGAAGAACACTTTCCTTGCTAAGAGGGTGTGTTAAAATTAGCTAGGATAAGTTTCTTCCACATTGGCTTTGGGCTAGCATGTGGGAGAATATCCTAAAGTCACTTGGGAAATAAATTAGCTTTATGAGATATAAAGTTATGAGATTATGTGCACTTTAAGTGAAGTCAATGAAAGATTAAAACACAACCATGGGATCATGATGTGCTAAGATCAAATCTCAGCCTTTGATCTTCGAGGCTGGCTAGAAGGTCAAGAGTTAAACCCCTTTGGCTTCTTAAGGGGGGCACAAATCCCAAGGAGAGCTCATTCTTCAATTGTGTGAGAGACGTGAGAGGCCAAGAGGAGAGGTCGAGCTGAGGGGAAGGTGAAGGCAACAAGAGGCACACATTCCAATGCAGCTGATCACTAATTTTCAAGCAGAAGTGGCACACAAATCAATGAAAAGGTACCAGCCTGAGAGGAACATACATTAGCATTAAATCAGATAGTACATAATTGTACAGTCCATTTTGTCTGCTGGTAATGCATAGGAATCAAGGAGGACTTTTGAGTTGGCTTGGCACACATTTCAAGCTAGATTTGAGCTGTTTACACAACCATTGGATCATGATGGGCTAAGATCAAATTTCAGCCATTGATCTTCGAGGCTGGCTAGAAGATCAAAAGTTACACCCATTTGGCTTCTTAAGGGGCACGAATCCCAAGGAGAGCTCATTCTTCAGTTGTGTTAGCGACATAAGAGGCCAAGAGGTGAGGTCAAGATGAGGGGAAGGTGAAGACAACAAAAGGTACACATTCCAAGGCGGCTGAGCACTAATTTTCAAGCAGAAGTGGCACACAAATCAAGGAAAAAGGTACCAGCCTGAGAGGAATGTACATTAGCATTAAATCAGATCGTACATTGCATTTATTGCAGGTTGTACAGTCCATTTTGTCTGCTGGTAATGCATAGGAATCAAGGAAGATTTTTGAGTTGGCTTGGCACACATTTCAAGGCAGATTTGAGCTGTTTTTTCTGGGCACTAAATTCAAGGAGCTGTTGCATTTAATGTTGTAGTAGGCTATACAATTGTATGGAATTTTGGGCAGAGTTTGGCACAAAATTCAAGGAGCATTTGTGGCACAAATTTCAAGAAAAGGGGTTGCGAATTGGTTGTGATAAGTTGCTGTTAAATTCTGTTGAATTTCTCTGCTGCAAAGGATTTTCTGAGAGCTCATAGAATAATAAAATCTCCCTCTCGCACTGGTTATTCCTCTGGGTTTTTTTCCAGGGACAGTTTGTCCAAAAATTGTGAGTTGAGTTGATGAGTTTGTTGTTCATAATTTGCTGATTTCAAATTCAGATTTGTCGTCTGTATTGCTGTTCATAAAAATCAAACCTCTGTTTGCTGAATTGTATGCAAATTTTCTGAGTATTTTTTATTGGAATAGTTACCTGTGTGTAGAAAAAGTGTTTGATGAAATTCCTACAAGAGATTTCTGAACTGTAGGTTAATTTATGAGTGTATTTTCTCACAGACTTTCGCTTGTTCTTCTTTGCTTTCTTGGAGACCTTGAAATCTGCTTCCTGTTTGGATGGATTTTCCTATTATGTCCTCATTTCATATGTTGTAAGAATTCCATGTAGCTCATGTAGGACATTGGATAAACCAACGCTTCCTGTGTGTTTCGTGACATGGACTAACCACCTCTCATGGATTCTTATCTCTAGCAATGCGATCGTTGACTAACACCTGCAGGTTTTGGTTTAACGACAATCGTGATTCCCAACAAGTGGTATCAGATTGTAGGTCACGAGTTTGATACACACCTGGCTTGCGTTGGGGGGGAGATTGTTGGACATTGGATAAACCAACGTTCTCTGTGTGTTTTGTGACATGGACTAACCACCTCTCGTGGATCCTTATCTCTGGCGATGCGATCGTTGACTAACACCTGTGGGTTTTGGTCTAATGGCAAATGTGATTCCCAACAGCTCATCCATACACAGTGTAGCTAGATCTTGTCTTTCTTCTAACGCTGAGATTTAGAATCAAATCTCATTGGGAGAGATCTTAGTATTTTTTGAACAGTGATTGTATTTGCAATCTTCTCTCCCAATCCTCTCATAGTATTCATGATCTTATCAATTCAGAGAAAGTAAGCTGCAATGTCTTCATCTTCCTTCATCTTCAAGTGTTCAAACTGTCCTCTATAAGTTTGAAGCTTGTCTGCTTTGACTTTTTCATCTCCTTCATACACATTATTGAGCTTGTCGCAGATTGCCTTTGCTGATTCATAATACATAACCCTGACAATTTCTGATCCTATTCGCCCTCCTAAAATGGCATACATAGTCTTTGAATTACTTTCATAGAGTCTTCTTCCAAATGGATTTGTTGGGGTAGAGGCTAGTACATTGTATTCATTTATAACAACTTGCCAAACATCAACTCCTTGTGCTTGTAAGAACAATATCATCCTTATGCTCCAAAAGGCATAATTTTTTCCATCAAACAATGGCAGACCATGTTTGGTGTATTTTGCTTGATTGTTCATGAGTTTCACTGAGATCTTCCTTCTAGTGGTCAAAACTGTTTCTGAAGGAACCTACTTCGATACCAATTGTTGGAATATTCATCAATATTGAAGGGGGGGGGGGGGGTGTGAATCAATATTAACAATTTTAAACTTCAAAAACTCGTAAATGCATTGATCTGTATAAAGAAAAGCACATAGATATATAAAACACAAAGATTTTTACGTGAAAACCACATACTGCTTTTCTTAATATATATAAAGAGTACACTCAAATTTATCAACACCAACTAAAAGGAAACAAGAACTCCCTAGTTTATCAACACCAACTAAAAGGAAGCACCAACTCCCTGGTTTATCAAACACCAATTGAAAGGAAGCACCGACTCCCTGATTTATTAGCACCAAAGCTTGTACAAGAGTCAGTATTACTCAAAGAAAGTCTGCTCTTCTGGAAGTTGCTCCTATGTCCTTCACGCAAGCACTCGACATCCTAAACATGACCTTCTTAGCAACAAAACTTCCCTCAACAAATGATCCTTGAACTCGACCTCCTTACCAACGAAACTCGGCCTCTAGAATTCTGCCTCCTCCACAGTGTTCGGCCTCCTCAACAGAGAACAATGTTAGATCTCCAAAATAGACCGGAAACTCACCTTAAAGCAAACTAGGTTTTAGTACTCAAAACAAGCTTGAGTTTCACCTTCTTTGTACCAAAACTTTGGTCTTGAAATTCAGCCTCAACAAGGACAGGTCACTGCTCTCAGGATAGGCCCGAAATTCAACCCTCCACCTAGGAATTTGACCCTCTACACAGATTTGAAATTCAGCGTTCAAAGGGGACAAAGTTCAGCCCTCAAGAATAGCTGTGCAATCAGCGTTCTAACTAGGACCAGCAACCTTCAAAAAGTGTGCCAAAAGTCCTTCCAAAATAAGCCAAAAGCCCTTAAAAAATGTGCCAAAAATCCTTCCCCAGAAAGTCTCCCCAAATCAGCTCCTCTTCGCTTCTGGTTCATGAGCTATGAACCTCAGAACTACTCCTTTTCTTCAATTGTTTGAATAGATCCAAACTTGCTTGAGCGAGTGACTTGAAATGCTCCTTCTCGTGCTTATTTATAGTGCATTTGGGGTCTAGATTGGGCCGACTTGTCCACTAGCTAGGTTGAATTGTCCACTGGCTAGACTGGCTTGTGCAACTGGAAGAATGTATAGTGAATATTGGAAAAGTCATTTCTCCTCAACCGTGAGGAGTTAGAGGGAGTGTCATATATTGTTGGAAAGGTCTCAAAATAAGCTTTCCAACGATATATGTTATGCTTCTATTTGAGCTAGGTAAATGGAGGAAAAATGCATTCAAAGATAGGGTATCCAAATGGGGTATCAAAAATCCAAAAACAATATGGGCATAAAAAAACCAAAAACGATATTTCGAAATACGCTATTTGAATATGTAACTCTCTTTCATTTGGACAACCTTTGACATCAATGATAACTTCTTTCAACACTAGACATTAAATTTGTTACTAGAGCAAGTTACAAAACCATTAGTTTTTTTAACCCTATGAATTAAATAGTTTGGACAAGAAGCCATTAAATTTACTAGTAGAAGGTAGCAAGAAAGAACCAACCTAAAAACAATGGTCACTTAGGATGAGATGTATCCTAGAGGAAGTAGAAACCTTCAAGGCTAGGTTGTGAGACTGCAATAGAATTTATTGATTTGCAAAACTTAGTTAATGAAAATATCAACATGTTTTCACAACTTTTTCTATGAAATAAAAGCAATATGGTGTCCATAATCTTGGACTCTAGTACATTAGTAGTTAGAAAAAACAAAAGGGGTGTTTGGTCTATTGTTGGGTCACTCTCCTTAATTGAACAATCAATACCAACATTTATATTGTAATCAATCATTGAGCCGAGAGGCTCATTCTACAACCCAGTATGATGTGTAACGTTGTCCGTCCGTTGTCAAAATTGAATTGAAACTTTTCTCATGTCCGCCAAAATAAAAATGATGAAAAATCCAAAAGTAAAAAAATTGAATAACTACACAAAACATTTAAATAATGTTGGCTAATAAAAAAATTTACACATGAAGAAATTGGATTCCTCTCGGCTCATGTTAGATCTGTATTTAAGATGGATGTATGCTGGTAACAAATGTCCATGAACAAGAATGTTACCTCATTCAACTTACTCAATGGTGAACATAGAAAATATGAAACTTTAGGAGACTTCCATGACTGACTAGGAAGATTAATGAGTCTTACATTCTGTATAGGATTTAACACCAAACACTTAGGTACAGTTCATAGAACATAGAGTTTTGTAGAACAGATCTAGGACTACAAGAGAGGGGTAGCATGACCTTTGGTGAATTGGGTTGATGTAACACCCTCCTCCCATATCTACCCAAGCAATTGACCATTAGGGGTAAACATGCGATTAGAGGCTACTATAAGGGATTCAACCTCCTTGGTGACCTTAAGGAAATGGAATTGACGAAACACCTTAAACAAACCCATCCACATCAGCAACAACACCCTCAGAAGACATGTCAGCCACTCAGACATCCTGTCCCAGAGTCCCATTGATGATTTAAGCCTTTTAACCAGTGTTCGACGGGGACTCGCCCCTCCCCCCCCCCCTAGGGGTCTAGTTTCCTCGCTCCCCTGCGCTCCGGGGACTTGGGGACGAGTAGGGGACATTTCCCCACGCTCCAAAAAAAATGGCCTTGCTTATAGTTTATGATTTAATAGACCTAAAGTGGTACAAAACTACTCATGTTCTGTATGGGGATAACATCTTGTGTTGTCTTTTGGTTTCAACAAGCGTTATTTTAGAGGGTCAGTATCATGGAAATCTGCTAGACCATATAGCATGTACATGAATTTTCCCTTTTAAAACTTCTCCTTTTTTTCTCAAGTGATGGCTGGATTACAGTGGGGAGATAACTAGAGTGACAGGCAAAGAATATGAGACATTCAGTTTGTGTTTTTAATTTGCATGACATTTGACATACAAACTATGGAAGCAGCACCTATGTCATGTGGGAAATAATTGGGTGGACTATACTCTAACATGCGTTTACTGCAAGCATGACAAAATACTATGGGCAGCAAGAAATCGCAGGAACTGTCGTTATATATGAATTTATACAGTTACAAAATTTACACAGAGCACAGTTGCTCAGCTTGAATTCTCAGGTCTGAAAATTATTTTCACCCATGAAATACACTGCTAGTTTGAAGTTTGAACTCCATGGCATTGCTCTAATAAGGTAGACAAATTATCCATGTCATCGTTGGTCACCCAAGTTGGTTTGCAGATGGTCATCCTGCAGTCAATGTCATTTGATAGTAAACTGTCAGAAACTCTTTCATGTGATCTTCTCATCTCTCCTGGAACTAAAACTCTACTTTCAGCATATGGTGTACTGTCTATATTATATATAATATAACAAACTTTCTAGCTGTTGGATCCAATACAACTGGACAACCCATTGTACTTGCCCCTTCTACTGCCAATGCAGTGTTCCTGATCTGTTCATTTACCTTTTCACAGAATTCAGTGGCTACCTTATCA